>SJYC01016841.1:0-51329 GCA_006408675.1 Madoqua kirkii
TATTCTTATGTTCTAACTATACCTCTTATATTATTAAGAACTATATATTCTTAAGAGGGAATTTTCTTTAAGTCTACCAAGTGTGGAGACATGTGTTATCTACAAAATAAGTATTTTAGGCATTTGAGTATTGATGGAAAAGCCAAGATAGCCAAAGAAAGATTTGTTTTCACGGTTTCTATTTTGTCCCTCATTATTCTTAAAATGTGTCAAGATTCAAATTAGAAACATATACACTAAATCAGGATTAATGGCACAGTTTATTTTTTGCTCTGTGTTTTCTATCGTAATAGTAAAATGCATAAAGAACAGAAGTATATCACCTCTTAAAAAGATTTGTAGGATGAAGAGATTTAGGGAATGAATAATAACTGTGATTAATTTTTTCATCTTTAGTGCTATTCAACTCTATTTGTTAAAAAACAAAATTTGGAGAGGACTATTGTTTGGCCAGGTGTACACATGTGTGGGTGTTGAAACACAAGCAAAGCAGAACCTCAACATTAGTATCCTTTTTTTCTCTAGCCAAAAACTCGATAGCAGGGGAAAAAACCACCTCAGCAGTTGAGCCCCAAGACTGCTTGTACTGATACCACAACCGAGAGCACATGCTATATATAGCCAGCAGCATTCTGAATCCAGTGAAGGCAAACAGCACCCTTATAAGTTAAGGCAGATAGGCAAACAGAATGACTGAAACTGAGGTTTCATTTTTCTCCAGTGACTAAGTAGAAGAGGGAAAAGATATCCTCCAAAAGCGAAGGACTCAAAAGAGCTAAAGAATAAACACTTTTTTAAAATTGTTTATTGAAAACAGAAGTTCTTTGTCTTTAAATTGGATATTGTTTCTATTGACATTAGCAGTTTCCCTTTCTCTTCTTTGGGAAGAAATACATTTAATTTAGATTTTCTAAATGCATATACTGTGACCTAGCATTCACAATCTGTCTTATAACTTAGCAAAAAAAAGTTAATTTAAAAAATCAGGTTATCATTTTATCCCTTTGGGAAGATAGATTTTTATATTATTTTCCCTATGAAATATTGTCCATAACAATCTCAGAGACAAAGACTTAGTAGTGCATATAAATTAGAAATCCCTTTGGAGTATCTGTGACCCCAAAAACTGAAGAATCCAAGAGAACCTCTTCCAGCTGATACTTTCCCTCCAGACATCACAGTCTTAGTCTTTCCCCCTAGACACATAAAATCTTAGAAAGACATCACAATCTTTACCCCTAGACATATAAAGTCTTAGAAAACTCAGGTTCACCAGTAAGGAAATAGTTAATTATTTCTCCCGTATTTTGCTAGAATTCTCAGGGTTGGGTCATGTATTTTGGGCTTTCAGCACATGGTTGAACATTCGTAGCTTCGCTAGCTGGAATTCATTTCCTGCTCGTGGAATCTAGTCATAGCTCTAGCAAGAATAGAGACCCAGTGTAGATGTTACAGCACAGAAATGAACCACTCGGGCCACTTTTCAGATTATAGATGTATTCTTAAAATGCTCTGACATGTTCAAATTACCTTCAGAAATCATTAAGGAAGAGAAGATAAAAGGTGGATCTGAAGACAAGTGAGAGAAAAGTGATTCATCAATTTAAATTTATCTCAAAGCTGTCAGTGATAGCGAGCTGAAAAGCTGAGGGTTGAAATACTGTTGTTTTGCACTCCCTGCTCAAAGATCTCATCTTAGGAAGGCAAACATTTTGATGATACCAGGGCTTTACTTGAACATAGTCTTTGGCTTTTTGGCCTTGGATCCTTGACAATATATATAAATAGTGGTTGTTTTCCTACATTTTTAAACTATCACGGAGATAACTGAGCTTCATGCAATTAAATGCAATGGTACATTTGAAACTGAAGCATAAACTTCCTGAACTATAATGGGCAAGTCTTTGACAGTAGTTTATATCAGTGTTTTCCAAAATAGAACATAGGTGGTCATTTTGCCATTTTAAAAAGATAAAATAGAAATTATCAGAGTGCATTATACAAAGAATAGGAATTATGGTTGTTTAGGAAATTTTTAAATTCAGTAGTTATGTATATGTGTTGAGTTGCAATGTAAAATGTATTTCTTATTGTAACTCTTGATCAAAAATATTTGAAAAACACTGATATTTAGATTATACAGACTTAACTTGGTAACAGTTTCTATCCTGCACTTAGAAGATGTTACTCCCACATCAGATATACTAAAACCATTATCATTTTGAACTGAGTGCTGTGTATTTAATTAGAATTGGTGATAATTAGTTATTATGGAGTAAGGGAAAGAAACTGTGTCATATCATTAGAAAATGTGTGTAATTCACTCAGGGAGCACTTTCTCCAGCTACACACAATCTACTTCACACCTCGCAGTGGAGAGGCCCTACCAGTGGGAAGGAATCTGTGGGGCGTTTCCTTTGTCTCATATGGGTTAGGATGGGGAGGCAGAATGGAGACCCACTATCTTAGGTGGTCACTGAAGGAACTTTCACAGTTATACATCATTATAGTTAGCTCTACTTTCTGGATCTCACCTCTGTAACAGGCAAAGCTAGATGGTGGAAGGCAGCAGTGGAGACCTGTCCTCATGGCCGTGACTGAGAAGGACCTGCTGCTTTATGACTGTATTCATTATAGTTAGCTCTACTTTCTGGATCTCACCTCTGTAACAGGCAAAGCTAGATGGTGGAAGGCAGCAGTGGAGACCTGTCCTCATGGCCGTGACTGAGAAGGACCTGCTGCTTTATGACTGTATGCCATGGACCAGGGATGCCTGGGCATCACCATGTCATAGCTACCCTCTTGTTGCCACAAGGTAAGACTAAAGACAACAAAATACCTATCCTACTCTGAATCTGCTGCTGCTGCTGCTGCTTCTAAGTCACTTCAGTCGTGTCTGACTCTGTGCGACCCCATAGACGGCCTCCTACCAGGCTCCCCCGTCCCTGGGATTCTCCAGGCAAGAACACTGGAGTGGGTTGCCATTTCCTTCTCCAATGCATGAAAGTGAAAAGTGAAAGTGAAGTCACTCAGTTGTGTCCAACTCTTAGCGACCCCATGGACTGCAGCCTACCAGGCTCCTCCATCCATGGGATTTTCCAGGCAAGAGTACTGGAGTGGGGTGCCATTGCTTTCTCCGACTGAATCTACTAAAGAATTTTAAAGGAATTTTAAAAAGACTTCTGTTATCTTTTAGGTGCCTAAAATAGCATTCAAGCAGCGATGTAGACGATTTAGACAAAAGCTTTTCTTTCACAACCCTATTGATCATTTTGCAGCTCCTAGCTCAGAATATATGGTTTCTGTCACTATTATTTTTGTGTGTATTTTTTAAGCTGTCGAAGCAGCTCCCTAACTGCTCTTCTGAAGACTTGCTTACTCATGAAGATAAATAAATTGTGTTTGGGGTTTTTTTTTCCTTATTGACCATGACTAGAAAACCACTGAAATTGTGGCAGCATTTTGACTGAGTGATGAAATCATTTAAACCAGAATGTGGTACTGTGGATAAACTACACAACTCAGCCAAAATATTCTTCAATTTCTCTTTCTAGTATAAGAGTACCTGTGATTCCATCAAGTAAACGTTTATCTGACCTGAAGCAACAGGATGTTTCTAGTATGCCAAATGTAGGGAGCTGGAAGGAAAAGAATGGAGAAAGGTAGATTTGGAGGCCAATATGTCTTAAGAAATAACCAGAAACTAGTTATCTAGTGTGAAACTAGGAAACATATGCACATTCAGTGTTAATTTGGGCTTAAAAAAGAATCAGGTTTTGATACAGCTAAAAAACTACACATTAAAAAGGAGTCCCACAAAAAAGCACTTGGTAGTCAAAAAGGCTAAAAGATGGCGTCATCTAGTATGTCCCACGGGAAGCAGTGTGGGAGTTCCGGCTTTCAGGAGACAAAGATTCATGTGAGGAAGAGAATTCTTACATTACAGGAAGACTTTTACGTTATGTAGGATTTCCTTCAATTTGCCAAATTCCCTTACATATATCATTACTTTTTAAAAATATGATTTTCACATAGCTTTTCAGGAGTTTCTTGGTAACTTAGAGCTGTAGCCCTTAGATCACAGAATAGAGATGAAGGATTTATTGAGCCTCAGAGTTAGAGAAGTGTGCTCTCATTAATTCCTTCAGGACATAAGGGTCCTACAGAAAGGGCCTTGATGATTCAACAGTAAAGGTAGAAGTGAAGTGAAATAAGTAAACGTTTATCTGACCTGAAGCAACAGGATGTTTCTAGTATGCCAAATGTAGGGAGCTGGAAGGAAAAGAATGGAGAAAGGTAGATTTGGAGGCCAATATGTCTTAAGAAATAACCAGAAACTAGTTATCTAGTGTGAAACTAGGAAACATATGCACATTCAGTGTTAATTTGGGCTTAAAAAAGAATCAGGTTTTGATACAGCTAAAAAACTACACATTAAAAAGGAGTCCCACAAAAAAGCACTTGGTAGTCAAAAAGGCTAAAAGATGGCGTCATCTAGTATGTCCCACGGGAAGCAGTGTGGGAGTTCCGGCTTTCAGGAGACAAAGATTCATGTGAGGAAGAGAATTCTTACATTACAGGAAGACTTTTACGTTATGTAGGATTTCCTTCAATTTGCCAAATTCCCTTACATATATCATTACTTTTTAAAAATATGATTTTCACATAGCTTTTCAGGAGTTTCTTGGTAACTTAGAGCTGTAGCCCTTAGATCACAGAATAGAGATGAAGGATTTATTGAGCCTCAGAGTTAGAGAAGTGTGCTCTCATTAATTCCTTCAGGACATAAGGGTCCTACAGAAAGGGCCTTGATGATTCAACAGCAAAGGTAGAAGTGAAGTGAAATCGCTCAGTCGTGTCCGACTCTTTGTGACCCCATGGATTGTAGCCCACCAGGCTCCTCTATCCATGGGATTCTCCAGGCAAGAACACTGGAGTGGGTTGCCATTTCCTTCTCCAGGGGACCTTCCAGCCTCTGATAAATAAATTAATTAATTATAGTTCAAAAATCAAAGAACACTGTTAGGGTGATATAAATTAACATGAGTTACTATTTACATTGGCTTGCACATGTACAGATTCTTGGAAACCAAAGCTGTATGTTTGTGTTTATCTAATAGTTGATATTTTGGGATGGTCAGGGAATTGAGTAAAACATGAATGTGATAAATGAAGAGGATTTTTATTTTTTCTTCTTATTTCATTTGACACATTTCCTGAGGTTAAATCCAAGTGCCTGATACAGGTAGAGAATTAGATACAGGTGCTGTAGATTTTGCAGGATGTGCCTTTTGTAGTCTTTCCTATATGCCTTCTTTGACTGGAAAAGAAAAAGATGCAGAGAAAGCGTGGCTACTTGACAATGTGGAAAATTGAGGGGTGGTGTGCTTATGGGATTTATGGGACCAAAGCTGCTGTACCGCCTTTGCATGAGCTCATCAGGCCTTCCCACTAAGGGGGCCTTTTGGCAGTGTGTTCTAACCAACTGCTGTGCAGCAAGAGTCCAGCAGCTGGTTTGAATTAGATTCCCTCTGCCAAATATTTCATAATCAAATCTGTAGGAAAAATTCTGGACTTTATATTTTTTTAAGGTCTGATTTGAGAATTAGCAATCAAACTGAATATGGGGGAATACACCCTGACACTTTGCTCACACTCTGTATTACTTGGATTGTATGTGGAATAGTTTTGAAAGTCATTTAACTCTTGCGGAGGTAGCTAATGTGTAATTGGCTTGTTGGTTCTACAGGGATCAGCTCAGAGAGGTGGTTCTCAAATAATATTTTCGTGGATCTCTGGGGATACCCTCTTCAGGGGGTCTGTAAGTTCAAAACTGTTTTCACAGTATACTAACATGTTGTTTGCTTTTCTCACTGTTAATATTTGCAGTGAGTTTGGTAAAATTGCTTATACCTTATCATGAATCAAGGCAGTTGGCACTGAACTGTATGGCCTTGCAGGGAGAAAACATGCCAATTTAACCTCAAAATGCCTATGTTGAGGCAGAAAATTGCTAGTTTTAATCTCAGCCCTTGAGTATTCATCCTGTTGATAATCTGTGAGATGGTGTGGGAAGTGCTTAGAGTTCACTTCTACTGCATATGGAGGTGTGATGGTTTGTTACAAAGAAAAGCTTTTTATGAGCTGAACTGGCTGGTTGGTTGGTTGAGTTTTTTTAATGGAACACCACTTTCTCTTCAAAAAAAAAAAACTGACTGACTGACAGACTGTGGCTACTCAGACTTGGGTATTTGTCAGACTTTTAATTTTTTCTAAAATAAAATTCAAAATGAATTTGTCATTTAAAGAAAACACTGATGGTATTTGTTAACAAATAAAATTTTCTATCTTTCAAACAAAAAATTAGAATTCTGGAAAACTTGTGTCTCTCACCATGAATTTTGACAGCTTCCTAGTACTTAAAGACTTACCTGATGAGATCAGTGTCGATATTACCAAATGTGACTTTTTTATATAATAAAATATTTTTAACATTTGGAAAATGTGCATAACAATGAAAAAATATATTCCAAATGACCAATTCATGAAGCTGCAAAATCATGCAAGGGTAAAAAAATCTATTCAAGCTGCAAGAGAGACCATTGGATTTTTTAATGTAACAAGATAATTGAGGGTTTCCTGGTGGTTCAGTGGTAAAGAATTTGCCTGCAGTGCAGAGCTGCAGGGAGAAGCAGGTTCGATCCCTGGCTTGGAAAGATCCCCTGGAGAAGGGCATGGCAACCCGTTCCAGTATTCTTGCCTGGAAAATCCCATGGATAAAAGAGCCTGGAGGTCTACAGTCCATGGGGTCCCAGGGTCCGACACAACTGGAGCAACTTAGCACACATAAAAACTTTATTGATAAGGTTTCAGATCCTACCTTGCAACTAACCTTTAAGAAACTACTTGTTGATTTTTGGTTTGGTGGACAGAAAGATAGCCATAATTCTCTGAAATAGCTCTTAAAAGACTCCTTCCTTGTCCAGCTGCATACCTGTGTGAGGCTGGGTATACTTCAGCTACATGGTATGGCAGAATGCAGATACACGTAAGAGAATTCAGCTGTCTTTTATTAAGCTGTATATGAAAGAGATGTGAAAAAAATTAAAACAGTGACAGTCTTCACATTCATTTCATTTTGAAAAATATCATTTTTAATAAAGTATGTTGTTTATATTAGCACCTAATAGGTTTATTTTTATTTCTAAATGAATTAATATTTAAAGATTTATTAGTTTTAATTTCTCGTTATGGTAAGTATACTGTATTTCCTAATATAGTAAATACAGTGTGAAGAGCAGGTGGTGCATGGGGCTTCTTGAGATGTAGAGCACGGGCTCTGGGTGCGTGGGCTTCTGAAGCTGCGGCACATGGACTTCCTAGTTGCAGCTTCTGGGCTCTAGACACAGGCTCAGTAGTGGCCATGGGCTTAGTTGCTCTGCAGCATGTGGGATCTTCCTGGACCAGGGATCAAGCCTGTGTCTCCTGCACTGGCAGGCAGATTCTTGACCACTGAGCCACCAAAGAAGCCCAAAGGATAGTTTAATGCTTTTTAATATTTTCACAGGGTTATGCAATTACCACAGTCAATATTAGGACACTTGAATCACCCCAGAAAGAAACTCCTTACCCACTAGCATTCACTCTTCATTTTCCTCTCTCTCAGTCCTAAACAACCCAAAGTTAGCTATGGGTTTTTTATAAGTACACTTCATCTGAGTGAGAAAGTTTTGTTCTATTCCACATTTGTTGAGTGTTTTCAATTTTGGGTTTAATTAAATGATTTTGGATTTGTTAAAATGTTTTTTCCATGTCTGTTACAGTGATCTTGTAGGTTCTGTCCTTCTTTCTATTATATGGTTTCACTTTTCAATTTATAAATCAATTTAAAAGTAACTTTTAAATCGAATCAATTTATAAATAAATTACCATATTGATTTTGAATATTAAACCAACCTTGTACTTCTGAGATAAATCTTATTTGGTCTTGCTAGATTCAATTTGCTAATAATTTGATGAGAATTTTGTGTCTTGTATTTATAAATTATCTTGGTCTGTAGTTTTTCTTTTCTTGAGATGTCTTTGGTCTGGGTATTAGGGTGTTACTGACCTCATAGAAAGAATTGGGAGGTGTTCCCTCTTCCGTTTTTTAGAAGACTTTATAAAGAATTGGTACTGATTCTTCTTTTAATATTTGGTAGAATTCATCAGCAAAGCCATCTAGGATTAAGATTTTCTTTGTGGGAAGCTTTTCACTATTAGTTGAAGGGATTTTTAAAATGCTTCAACAGTCATACTTTCTTAGACAAAGTTCTGCTCTTTCCCTTTTATCTGAAAATATTCTTTAGTTTATGAATGTCACATTTCTTATCTTTGACCTTGAAACCCTATTCTTATGAGCATCTCATGGGGCAGAATATGTAGGACACATGGTAGAAACTAAGGTTCTTTCTTGCGTATGCTTCTCATGTTTTTTCTCTTCTCTGTTTTGTTTCATTGCTGTCCCATTCTTGATTTGACTGTTCTCCCCAAAATGATTTTTTGGGGCCATACTACACAGCCTGTGGGATCTTAGTTCCCTGGCCGGGATTTGAACCCAGGCCACAGTAGTGAAAGTGCCAAATCCTACCCACTGGACTGCCAGGAAATTCCTGGAACTCACTTTTTCAAGTAAAAAGATGGCACATTATTTTTTGTTTGTTTTTTGTAGTAGAGTAGTATCATATTTTAAGTGAATGAGAGTCAAGAGCTATAGCCAAGTAGTTCCAAAGTTTCTTTTTTATGACTGAATAATATTCCATTGTATATACATTCCACATTTTATCTACTCATCAATTGATGGATATTTGAGCTATTTCCACTTTTAGGCTATTAAGATAATGCTGATATGTACATTTGTGAACAAATTTTTATTCTAATGTATGTTTTTATTTCTCTTGGGTACGTGCCTGGGAGTGGAATTGTTGGATCATATGGTACCTCTATTTAACTTTTTGAGGAACCAGTCAGTTAAAAAATAAAAGAAAAAATCATGGTCTGTCTTTGGCCAATAGTAACCTCTTCAGCTGGACTTCTGAGCCTTTTTGATAGGGCTTTTATATAAAAGTATTTGAGGACTTCCCCAGTGGTCTAGTGGTTAAGACTCCATGCTTCTACTGCAGGGAACATGGTTTCAGTCCCTGGTCAAGGAAGTTCTGCATTGTGTGGCCCCCCCAAAAAAAAGATATTTGAGAATTGCCATATTAGCTGTTATGATAGAACATTCTGGACTTGTATATTTTCTGCTCTAGATCTGACATTTTCCAAGAGACAATAAAAAGATCAGGTGTTGCCCAGGGAGAGAGAGGATAACTAGGCAGTATACTGAGGATTTTCAGAGCAGTGAAAATTCTCTGTATATTATAATGGTGGCTGTATGTCTTTATATTGATATATTTGTCCAAAGCTGGATTTTGACTGATCATGATGTATTGGTATACATTTATCCTTGGTAAAAAATTACCATTCTGGTAAGACTGACAGTGGGGGAGGATATGCATGTTTGTGGCTTATTTGTTAATCAAAATTGAGTTTTGTTTTGTTTTGTTTTTTTGATATGCCTAGCCTCTTGGAACAGCTTCCCTAGTGGCATTGCAAAGAGGTGGACATGATCGAGTGATTAGGCACAGTATTAGCCTTTCATGGGAGCATGAAAAAGCAAATGGGAAATTGGGGTTCTTGGGCCATCTGACCTAGTGTTCTGCTTGTGACACCAGGAGTCATTTTTATGGGAAAACAGAATAGTATCTATGTCAAAGACTATAATCTTGTTTTGAGATATACTTATCTGAAAACTGCTGCTGATGTTTGTGATTTTCTGCATTTTTATCAGCATAAATTGCTGGGACTGTCCTCTGACGTGCATTAATGACTTTTGAACTTTGCTGTGTTTGTGGTCCTAGGCTGGTCCATTCTGGCTCTGGGTGTCGCTCACCCTCCCTTGGATCTGACCTGACGTTCGCCACCAGGACAGGCTCTCGGCAGGGCATCGAGATGCATCTCTTCAGGGTGGAGACACATCGGGATCTGTCCACCTGGACCCGAATACTCGTTCAGGGCTGCCATGCAGCTGCTGAGTTGATCAAGGAAGTCTCTCTAGGTATAGATCCTGGCATTTCATTACTAACAGTAATTAAATGGAACTGTCATTCTTTATTTTAAAGTAAAAATCATTATCCTGTGTGCCAGACTTGAGAACGTTCTGAAATAAGACACCTGAAGGTGATCATGATGGAAAGAAACTGAGTTTCTCTATTTCAGTAGCAAAGTTTTCGTAAGTTTTTTATGTGACTCTGAACACATTCACAACAGTTTCTGTACAACATAATATGGCAGTTTTACTCTTCATTATTTAAATATTTAATAATGTGAGGACTCATTTACTAAATACTAGGTGTATTGACCCTCTTGTTAAGATTTGGAACATGGATAGACACCCTTAAAAGTGTGACCATCTGGAAGAGCTCATAGCTGTAGAAAAGCGAAGAATCTGAAATTGGCGTTTCTGTTGCAAAGTTGGAAGAGGTGTGCCCAGGAAATACTGAAATGCGCATCTGAAGGGAAATCACCCTGGTGGTCTCTTTCCATTGTTGAAGCGCCCTCTTGTGGCTTGTCTGTGTGAATTTGAAGGGATAGGTTCATATGTGTCTATCTGTGTATATAGTTATGTATAGATATTTCCAGATTGCTTTTCATTTTAAGGAGAATAGAGAGTTGTCAAAATTAAGACACAATCACAGTTTCTAATATGGTTTTAATTACTTTGAACATCTTGCCTGGAAGTTGGTTTAGTTCTGCTCCTGTTTTCTTAAATTTTGTTTCCTAAACCTAGTTTTACAGGATTTATATAAAAAGAGAAAATGTTTGAGAGCAGAAAGTCTTTGATTTATCTTCCTTTCCATTGCTTTTGGAAAGTGAGGGGTCTCTATGGCTTTAGAACTGCCTGAGCAGCATTTCCATGGGTCATCTTCTAACAGTGACACCCTACAGCTTTTTCAGTGTTGTAACAATTCTTCAGCTGATTAGGACGTGCTCTGTATTTTCCTTACAACCACAACAATGGTTCAAGCGATGACACCAATGTCAATGACACCTGCCTTGGATTTTGACCAAAGTCACCACACCACACTGTCTTTCTCACTTGCCTGTCTCCCACCCATTGTGATTGGTCACCACATTAAGGACTGTGGGGCTCTGGTTTTTGTCTTGGCCACAGAATGTGATTTTGGGGATGGAGAAGTCTTCAGTTGAACAGCTAGATGCCCTGTGTCCTTGTGTAGAGTCCCAGGGGTCTGGCCAGCACACTCATTCATCACTGGCACATGGGGTCACCATATCTTCAAGTACCTGGAAAGATATGCTTCCCAAAACAAAGAGAGTACGATATGGCTTTTGAACATTTTTTAGTTTCGTGTTGTTCCTTTGATGTCTGTAAACTTCATATTACAGGAAACCAAAATCTATTCAGTCTTTGGCTCACAGTTGTTTAAATACAAATGGCTTGAATAGAGAGAAAATAAAGACCACCTGGTTCCTTATATTTTTAAATGGACAAAAGAAACTTGTTTTTTGGTAATTTCGAATTTTTTTGTTCTTATTCACAGCTCTATTTCAATATTTCACCGTGGTAATACTTTCATTTCCACAGTTCAAGTCACTTGATGTACTTATTAATCACTTATTCTGTATTTAGAGCTTTCCAGACATACTAAACTGGCTGAAAGTAAATCACCCTGCAAAGAACCAGGATTTCTTTAAAATGTGTGTGTGTGCCTGTCCTCACGCGTGGTGCAGACGCTTAGTCTGTTACACCTTTCATAGGATGCGTGTGCCTGGTGTGCATGTACACATGTATACACATACATAAATAAGCCGGCATGTCCTTCAGATGCATGTTACCACCTCTTCTGTTAAATTGTTGGCTCTTTTTCTGAAGTAATTAATATTCAGAGTTCATTGTGCAAAACTCTCCTCTGTGAGTTATTCTTTTTCCTTATTTCTTGAACATGCCAGCTGCCTTGACTGAGTGTTTTTCATGTCCAGTGAAAGGATACATTGGTCTGGATATGAGGACTTGCTTGTTTCGGAACCATTCTTCCTGCTCACAGCCGTGAAGAACTCAGCTCTTAGAGGACTGTGTTAATTGCTATGGGGCATAGGGCCTCTCACCAGTAGCCCCTGTACTGACAATAAAACAGCTTAAATGTTGGTGAAACAGGGACTTCACCAGTCTTGACAGGAGACATTTGCCTGTCTTGCTGATCAGTTCTTTTGGTCCCATCAATTCAGATGTATCTTTTCGAATTTTATCTTTGGTAGGACTGACAGCGTGACTTCCCAACTACCAACCATGTTACTGCCCCTGAAAGGTGTCTCTGCCTTTTCTCATTTGGTTGTTCCTCCTTGTGCACTTGAAACCTTCTTCCTCCTCACTGCCTATCAGGTTTGACCACATTTTCGGGACTTTCTCAAGTCCCATTCCTCCAGGAAACCATTCCTCAACTTGGGCGTTATTGAGTTGGTATTTAGTCATCTTCTATACCCTTCACCTTAAGCAGTTAGGGATTTCATGTCTATGCCTGTCACTTACGAGGTCTTGAGAGCAGAGACCATGCCTCTTACTTCTCCAGCACCACACACAGCCTACTGTCTGCACAGTATTCAGTTGATACTCACTGAATTGAACTGAATTAGATCAGATGTCAAGTAAAGTTATGGTAATTTCTTCTTCATCTTAATCAAGATGCTGCCTTGAGTGACCAAAACAGAATTCACTTTAGGACATTCCAAATAGGTTAGGTATCACACATTCTCAGAAAGATTCTTTTCCCTTTTTTGAAGTCAGAAGAAGCCTTTGTCACTCTCTTAACTGAAGTAGGAACTTCATTAGTGATGTCTGTTGCTTGTCTTCAATAGGCTGCACATTAAATGGCCAAGAGGTGAGGCTCACCATCCACTATGAAAGTGGGTTCACTGTCTCCAGGGAAAACGGAGGTTCCAGTAGCATCTTATACCGCTACCCCTTCGAAAGGCTGAAAATGTCTGCTGATGATGGCATCAGAAATCTGTATCTGGATTTTGGTGGTCCCGAAGGAGAACTGGTAAGCATGTTTCTGAAAAACATGTTTATTCTAATAGGTATTCTCTTTCTTATCATTTCTTACCTCTTGTTATGGAAAATTATGGACTTATCATCTAATATTCCATTTGGAGCCAAGGAAATTCTTCTTCAAGTTTCAAAGATGCATGGGTTTGGCTTTGGGGTTTTGTTTTGTGTTTTCTCCACATTAGGGAATCATTCATTACCTTTTTAAAGTTTTGTTTGAATATCAGCAAGAAAAATTAGATAACCTTATAAGAAACAGGCTTTTGTCAAATGTAAGATATAAAATACTAAACCTGGCACACTTTAATAAATGAGTTCTATCCATTGCTGTTATCAGCAATTTGTTGGGATAAGAGTTAAAAGTAATAGTGACTTAACTGCTATAGAAATTCTGCTAGTCAGAAAAAAAAATGCAAAGATATGTCCATACACCCATCATCTGTTTTGACTTCCTTGTCCTTTAAAGGAAATACCCACAGGAATTCTTGAGTCCCCTTGGAGAACTACAGAAGTGTGTTGAGGGTACTTCAGAAATCAGAAATTATGATAAAGGATTCATAAAGTCATGCCTCTGTGTCTTACAGTATTGAGCCAGTAGTTCAAGTCTTATCTTATATGTGAAATCTTATGTCTATTGATATGGTCACAACAGGTATAAATTTGGAAAACAGAATCTTGAAGTTTTTAGAGCTAATAGAGATCTTAGGGATAATATAGTTCAAACTCCAAATGAGAAAACTGTGACCAGAAATCTTCTTTTAAATGGTGAACCTTTAGGAAACTATGGACTTCAAAAGCCTGTTCATCGGATGTCAGCTGTCCAAATTAGAGGCCTGTTCTTAGGAAGGTATAACTAGCCCTCCCAGCTAGCTTCAAGATTTGCCGTTCCCGCCACAAACGATAAGGGGTGTCAAAAATCTTAATAGATGATCACACTTCAGCTGAATTCACTATGATTCCCTGTGGGAAATATACTTACAGTTAGTGGTTTCCATTTAGGATACTCCTCTTTTCTTTACCTCTTCTACTTTTAAGTTCTTCCTACCTGGCATGGTGGAATCTAATTCCACCATGGTATAGAGTGGTGTAATTAGAGTACACCACTAATAGTGTCCTAATTGTGGATGTGAACTCTCATGCTAGTGTTTAATTATGCCATGGAATAGACTTACTTCTAAGTATATTTCCATTTGCAGCTCTAATTGCCCAAGTGTGGCCATAAATCTGGCACATCGTTTATCCAAGTTTTTTTTAAAAAGTAAAACACAAAAAAGTAGTTTCCCTGGTGATCCAGTGGCTAAGAATCCACCTTGCAATGTAAAGGACACAGGTTCAATTCCTGGTCCAGGAAGATCCCACATGCCAGGGTCCAGCTAAGCCTGTGTGCCACAGTTACTGAGCCAGCACTCTAGAGCCTGCGAGCTCTGGCTACTGATGCCCGAGCTCTCTTTCGCCCATGCTCTACAGTAAGAGAAGCCGCCGAAATGAGAAGCCCGAGCACCACAGGATGGGTAGCCCCCACTCGCCACAACCAGAGAAACTTTTCCTTCTCAAAAAAGCAAAGACCCAGTGCAGCCAAGAAATTAATGAATAAATCTTTTTTAAACAAGTAGAATATCACGTTCAAATTTGTTTACTTTGCATGTTTGTGTATTAAAGCATCTCTGTATAGTAGTGATAATTAATGTCCTTTCTCCACAGACCATGGACCTGCACTCTTGTCCGAAGCCGATTGTATTTGTGTTGCACACATTCTTGTCGGCCAAAGTCACTCGTATGGGACTGCTTGTATGAGCAGCAAAAAAAAAAATATCAGTTAAAGAGCCTTGAATGTCATAAGAAGTATTTACACCTCAAAAAAAAAAAAAAAAAAGCACAAAAAGAAAGCTCTTTGCTCTCTCCTCCAGCACAGTGCCTTGACAGGACCTGCAAATCACTGCTGAACTGTAACCGTGTTTAAAGAAGAGCTTGCCTTTTACAAGCTACCTTGGCCGGAAATTCTAGGACTCTAATAAGCTCCAAAATGAATCTGTTAATTTATTGTCTAGTCTCCTAATGTGGTTTTGAAGTAATTAGGTTTATTTCCCTTGTTAAGAAGGGTGGCTCATTCTTTTTCATTTTGGCCGTAATCAAACATCTAAGCGTTTTCTTCTCCTCCTCCTTCCAGTAGAATTTGTTTCAGGCTTAACCTTGACCACTTACTTAGAACAACCATCCCTTCACAGGTGCTAGCTCGCAGCAGCCTGGGCTTCGTGGTCACTCCCTGTAGGTTAGACATTTGGTTGGAATTTACTGTCTTCATTTACTCCTCCTACCCTCGGAAGTCCTTGAATTGCATCACCAAAGGGTTCTTCACATGTCCTGGCTCTCCCTGTATCCCACCTCGACCATCACGTCCCACCACATCACCGGCTTCATCACACCTAAGTGCTCACTTTAGGACTTAGAACTTAGGAGATTTGGTTTGCCTTGCTTTCCACTCCCTTTCTAGAAGTGACCAACTTGAAGAGCAAGTTGGTAACCATTCCTCTGAAAGCAAAGTTTTGCTTGTTTTAGGATTTTCTGATTTTTCTCTTTGGTAGGAGCCAGGGGATAAGATTTCTTTTAAAAGAAAATCCTCATTTTAGCTGAAGCCATTTTTTATTGCTGACCAAATGTGCCTTTGGTGAGGGTTAATGGAGCTTTATTAGTCACTGTTTGAATAACTGGATATCACTGCCATTCCAGGGAAGTCATCTATTCTAATTTTGAGGAGCAGTCTTTGAGATGGGTTTCCTTAATGTGGTATCTTTTCCAACTGGTAGATCTTTTGAAGCAAGATAAATCCCGTAGAGCCAGCTTGTTTTAAGGAGTACACATCAGTGAAGCCAGCACACCTTCCGCACAAACATCGTGTCGCCTCGCTTTGAGCTGTGGGAGCCCAGGCAGGATCCAAGCCCAGCCTCTCCATCCGGGGCAGCAGAGTGGCATCTGTCAGCACTGCTCACTCAGTGCTGGCTCAGTGATGCCTCCTGCAGTGGGCAGGGCAACGAGACCATGGAACAGCTACCTGGGCTTCTCTCAGCATCACCAGATGTGTCCTCAGAAGACCACAGCAGCAGCGAAAGTGCTGGTTCTGCAGTTCTGGAGAATCGCATTCAGCTTCTTTTTCCTAATTATGAAGGAGGTATATATCTGAAACCATTTACAGCAGTATAATAGCTATATAAAATGTCAAGGTTAGTACAGTCCCTAGATCCAAAAGAAAAGATAACATTGATTTGGCTGTCCTCTGTGCTCCCTGCAGAAGGGTCTAGGAATAGTTCTCATTTACTAGAGTCATCAGGAATGTCATAGAGGATGTGTGTACTGTAGAGGGTGTTGGAGGATAGCAATACAAAGATAAGAAAGAAGAAAAAAAAATACCCACAAATGTACTATTTGCAAAGAGCTATTTGGTTTGAGTGCAGACAGACCTATAGGCAGGAGAACATAGAGCAGACCAATGAGCAGAGACGGTTCAAATTAGACTTTGTAAACTCTTTGTCTTCCCTCTCCCCATAAGTCAGTTCTTCTCCCAGCTCCAGTCCCCAAAATGTTCTACTTAAAACTGGAAATTAAAATCTAGGCTAGAATATAACTTTTAAGAGCTTTTCTTATGTTTTGAAATTTCATAAATCTAAGTTTGGTTCCATCTGGGATATGTTGCAAGTCAGATAAGAAAGAAAATATCTTGAAGATCCAGGTAAGATTTCCGGAAACAGAATGTCAACACACAATACCCTCAGATAAGTGAGCTTAGATGCTTTTTGCAGTGAGAGTATTATTAATCTGAGAAGTTGAACAATACAGTCATATACTTCACAGCAAAGCCATTTGGTGAGGTTTTCTGTGTTAGCGTGAAAGACTAATAAGACACTGAGAATTTTTTCTGGGGGAACTTCTGAGCCACACTGCTCATTCCTTATATGAAAAAGATCTGTTAAGAGGTGTGAATTAAATGTGGGCAGGAGAGGTAAGGCACTGTGTGCATTTCGGCTCATTTTGCTCAAGCTTTAACTGTCATAGCACCGAGATCCCTAGGGTTTCTTAACATCTTTTGAGTCTTGATGCGAAATGAAAGTGTATAGGGGGTTTCCTTTGACCACAAGCACCCCCAAGAGCAAGAGCCCTCCAGCTGCTTGTTTAACAAATGTCAGCAGCTTTCCAATCACGGTGACCAGGTTGTTCTTCAAGTAAGTATGTTTGTGGAATTCTCATACCACAGATGAAGTGCTTTTTATGAATGAGACAGCCTTGGTAAATAGGTATTTTGTATCAAGATGCCAAAATGTGGCAAATTATCTTCAAATAGTAAATGCAGATGGGCAGTTTTGATATTTCACCTCTTTTCTAGAACAGCTGACTTTTCATTTCTCTTTCATTTTGAACTAGGAAGACTGTTGAGGATGTGGTGGGCTTCCCTGTGTCAAGTGGAAGGGAGCTGCAGAGTAGAATCCCCTCATTCTGATGGACCCATCCTGTGTCCTTGGGACCCACCTGAGGGTGTAGACATTTTCTCCACATTCCACACAGATGCCTACAAGCAGCCAGCTGGGGTGTGAGCTTTCCTCCTCCTCATTCTCTAAAACTTCTCCCCTCCCTCTCCAAAAAAAAAAGGAAAGGAAGAAAAGGCTCAATTATACTTTTTCTGGAAAATGTGAGTCCTTTCCTCAAGTCTTCAAACAAACCTTACCTGGAAATTAGTATCTAATATTTTATATGAAGAATACTTTAATGTATGTTTATACAGTATTTATTAGGTAGTCATAACTGTAAACTCACCTACCTAGAAAAGTTTCAGATTAAATATTGGGACATGTACAGGAATCAAAGATATGACTTTGAAGGTCACTTGTCTATTTTGAAGCCATGTTTTAGCACCTTTTAGGCTAGGTGAAGTCTGATGGTGCCTGTTCCTGTCATCCGTACTCTCACAAAGTTATTGAAAATTACTGCATGCAGGAGAATCAAAGTGTTTATTTCCTATATTTTTATAAGTGGAAAAATCTCTCTGACCAACAAATGATTAAAGTTGTTACTGATTATTCTCTTAATTTATCATCCTAACAGAATGGTAACAAAGCTTTTTTCAGCCGATTACATGCACTTAGCTAATAAACCAAAATTTACTCTTTAAAAAAAATGTAAGCTGTGTGGAATCTGGACAAGACTACATTTCACTGTAAATGGTTTTGATGGATAAAAGAATGTCCACTTTTGAGAAAAGGTTATAATGGATTGTTTTTAATTTTGAGAGAACCTCCAGTCTTCTTGTTTAATTTATATCCATATTTTAAAATTCAAATTATCTTGTAAGCTGCTATGCAAAATCTATTAAAAGCCCTACCTACTTAAAAAGTTATAAACATTTTTGAAGTTTTCAGGGAAGACCTGTAGACTTAAGCACTTTCTCTGCTTTTTTTTTTCTTATATCTTAGACACGCTGAATTATGTTCTAATTATTTTCACTGGTTATAAGCTATTGATTGTACATAATATTTAAACCATCCAAATAGCCAGCATACATTTCCATGTCACTGCCATCCACTATTGATGCCGTGAATGAAATGGCTGGTTAGAAAGCCAAAGGTCATTATTTCTTCCCCCCAATATCCAATGAAGAAGTAAAATGCCAGATCTCTTTCATCTCAAAGCATACTGAGATCTGCATATCTGTGTAAGGAAGAGAGACTGATTTGGGATTCTGCTTAAGCTTTAAGTTGTGTTTGATTATAGTCATATTCATTTGTTTTACTGATGTCTATCAGATATATTACATGCCAAGTGGTACTACATCCTATTGGAAATATCTTTCATTTAAATTTGAATTCTTATCATGACTTTTTTTTTTCCATTAGATCAAAGTAGAGGAATCTGCCATTTTCTACCATTCTATATCCCTATTTTAATTGCTTGGTGATCTAGAATTATTTTGTTATGCATACTGTCTTTAAAAACTGACAGCAGCAGTCTTCCCACCCCCGCCCACTTTTTAAGCTATATGTTTCACTGTGCTGGGCATGGAGACGCTCATTAAATGTGTGATGACAGACAATTCTAAAATAATTATGCTGTATATCAGGATTATGTGTTTTTGAGCAATATAGCTACTTCTATGGTATAATGATATTAAGTGAAATTTATTTTACACTAGTAATAGACTACATAGGTGGTTGATTTGAAATCCTTTCCCTAAAGCACACACACACACAAACACTTCTAGCAGATCAGTAATTTCCAGTTAAGGTAAGGTACAATTAATAGACACATAGAACACATCTGTCTCTTCAACACTAGCTAAACTGCCAACTGGAAGAATGGTTGTTATGTATTAACTTTAAAAAATATCTTAACAAGATGTCTTCTTTTATAAACTTGAGCTGAATTTCTTGTCACCTCTGTTCTTACTTTCCACTTTAGCTGACTGAACCAAAGCTTATTCTGGTTTTAAATGTAAATCTGCCCTTGATGTAATGCATAAATATACCATCTATTGCTTGCTCTCCAATGAACATTTGATTGTATTCAACAAAAGCCTACCATATGACCTGTAATCTTTGAATTGCCACAAAATAGATTGGTTGAAACTAAAAAGATGTAACAGAGAAATGACACTTCATTTTATTGTAACATTAGGTATTCTGGTATATTTCTAACTTCTGAGTCCTGGAAGTACTTTGCTCAGTTTAATAATAATCTTAACTCCATGCCATTGATACAAATGCGAAATTTTTTTAGTCCCTCTATCCTAGTCCCATGTAGACCCTTGGAGCCTGATTGTCACCTCTTCCAAGGTGACAAAAGTCCCTAATGAATAGACAAAAGGTTCTTTGGGGCCCTAGAGAAATTTTTGAAATGACAAATCTAGTTAATTATATATTAATTCATGGATTCTTTCATCTAATCAGCATTTATTCATGTGCAGTTCTTCACAGGCACTCTGAAGAGTCCAAAAGAAAATTCCTGCCCTCAAGCAACACCTCATCCATTATCTCTCAGTCATACCATGCATCTGTTCATTAACCACCTCATATTTTTACCAGAGTAAACCTCCAGTTCTGCTTACCTGGCAAACTGGAAAGTGTTTAAAAGGATGCTCAGTCATTGGTCCACGCCAGCATGAAAGAACTCCAAGCACATTTAAGAAGGTTGGTCTTTTCATCATGCATCTTTTTAATGCAAAATCAGACTTAAGTTTGGGAAGGAGAACAGTGTAGAATATTCTTAGTAAGGCAAATCACAACTAAAAGTAAGCTCTATTGCCCTAAGTGGATCAATGAGAAAGTCTTTTTAAAAAAAATACCTATCAACAGAAGAGATCAATGTATATTTTATCTACTCCCTTTGTAGATTCTGTTGATCCAATCATTTCCACACTTATAGCTTTTAAACATCTCATTTGCTCAAACTCCTTACATGTGGTAGATAGGCTGTTGCTTCATCCAATAAATCAAAATAATGAAGATATTTAAGACTTAGCAAAATTTCACTTACTCTAGAACACTTGGGCATTCAAACTCAGTAAAAAGGGCACCTTACAAAAATAAAGGAGGTTGCATGAGTTTTTCCATTTTTTCCTTCAATATCAGTCCCTTTCTATCCGGCCTGCTTCCCGTCCGTCACTGGAGGCAGCCTTTCAGCCACAGCCTTTGTCATGCGCTGAAAGGTGCTGAGATGTTAGTGACTGGAATGGCATAGGGAACAGTCTCCTGGGCTCTCCATGGTTTTCAGTGTTCTGTAGTTGTGCACAGAATTTAGGTCACGCCTTTAATGTCTTGGTCTTTATACCACCCCCTTTGACAATCAGGTGCTAATGAGTCTATTGGAACCAGCATGTATTGTGTAAACGTCTGTTCTGCGTAGGTTGGAAGAAGTGCTTTCCTTTTATCTCAGTCCTGTTCAGGTGAGTGTCAGTTACATTTTCTCACCTCTTGTTTTGTGAATTAATAGAAGTTAGAGGAAAAGAAATGACTTAAACTACAAGTTTGGGGTTTGGCACAGTCATCAATCTTGATGACACTCTTCATACTTTAACCAAATCTTCTCTATCATAAGAACCAATTTCCAATTGTTTTTCTCTAGTTTGGACTCCAGTGTTATATTTTACAATCTGGGAATACTGTAACACTGATGGGTTCAGCGTGATACGACCTGGGTACCCAAAGAATCTGTTTCCTTTGTGGTACCAGACCCAAGGTCTTTTAGAAACTAATGTGGCAAAACACCACCTATAAAGGCCTGTTTTGGCTGATCTGTGCAGACTCTGATTATACCCTCTTATATGTATTCTGTCCTACACAACTCTCGTTTTTTTAAGTATTAAGACCTAGAAAGCTAAGATAACACTTCTAAAAGGAGTTTAAAATATGTGATATTCTGATTTTTCCTTCCTTTTGGAATCCTGTATTTAAACAAGACGTCTTTTTAAGTATTGTTTGAAATTTAGGTCTCAAGTCTTCTGGCATTACCAGACTACCAAATCAAAACCCATGGCGTAAAACAGGGCAGTATTTGTGTTCTTAATAATGAAAAAGCTTTATGTGTACTCTGTAAGTATAATGCATAGACAACACTTTCCCTTGAGTTGCACATCAACATAGAGCATTGTACATTACAATGAAGTTTGTAACTTAAGGGTATTATATATATAAATACATATATACCTTTGTAACCTTTATACTGTAAATAAAAGAATTGCTTTTAGACTTGTTTTTTCACACTTTTTAATATTAAAATAGTTTCAAACTTACAGGGAAGTTTTAAGAACAGTACAAAGGGGCTTCCCTGGCGGCTCCACAGGTTCAATCCCTGACCCGGGAAAATCCCACATGCCAGTGCACCATAACTACTGATCACGTGCTCTAGAGCCCATGAGCCTAGAGCCTTGTTCTGCGACGAGAGAAGCCACTGCAGTGAGAAGCCCGCACGCCACAACATGAGAAAGCCCAAGTGCGGCAATGAAGTCCCAGCGCAGCCAAAAATAAATAAATCTTTAAAAAAAGAAAAGTACAAAGAACTGCATCCCCATCACCCACATTTCCCAACTGTTAACATTTGCCACATTTGTTGCATTACCCTGTCGTCTTTTTCTGACATGATGCTCATCACCCTTAAATTCTCTAGTGTGTACTTTGCAAACACAAGGACATGCTCCTGTACTGCCACCCTGCAGCCCTCCCAATCAGGAAGTCAACTTTGGCTCAGCACTGCCAGCCACCTACAGACCCCATTTAATAGTGCCAGTCTTCCCAGCAAGGAATGTCTCCATTTCCTTCCTGGCACAGGATCCTATCCAGTGTCACACGTGTTTGGTTGTCACATCTTAGCCTCTTCTAATGCCATGTTTAAATAGATTTAGGGCAACTCCAAACTCTTAAAAACTTTTAGTTCTACCACTGACCATCTGTGTGATGAGAAGCACTGGATCAATCTGAGCTTTATCATACATTCAGTCGCACAGAGGAAAGTGAGGTAACAGTTTCTCAGGGATCTTGCTAGGAGATCAGTGCTCCATTTATTTTGGTATCAGTCACTTTGTGTGATATTTCAGCATAATTTTGCCCTGGCCCTACCTCTCCAAAATATTACAAACCTAAACCTTGTTTTTATTCCTCCTCCCCCACACTGTTCTTACTCTCAACCAAGAAGCTCCTTAACAAATTGCTCAGAACCCATTCCTTGGCATGAGCCAGTCTGATTTTATGAAGTTGTATGGGCTAAGCAGAGTTGACTTACTGGTCCCAACTTGGGTTTACAATAAATGTCACATTCTCAGTGTCATCAGAACCCAATATAGTCAAGTGCTGTGTGAGAAAGAACAATTATGCAGCCACTGTAGAGGACAGTGTGAAGGTTCCTTGAAAAAAATAATAGATTTACCATATGATCCAGCAATCCCACTCCTGGGCATATATCCAGAAAAGATGAAAACTAATTTGAAAAGATATGTGCACCCCAATATTCATAGCACCACTATTCACAATAACCCAAGTCATGGAATCAACCTAAATGGCTGTTGACAGAGGAGTGGATAAAGAAGATGTGGTACATATATACAATAGAATACTACTCATCCAAAAAAAGAATGACATAATGCCATTTGCAGTAAAATGGATGAACCTGATGGACCTAGAGATGATCATGTACCTTCCAGGTGACTCAGTAGTAAAGAATCCACCTGCAATGCTGAAAACGAGGGTTTGATCCCTGGGTTGGGAAGATCTGGACGAGGAAATGTCAACCCACTCCAGTATTCTTGCAGGGAAAATCCCACGGACAGGGAAGCCCAGAGGGCTACAGTCCATGAGGCCACAAAAGAGTCAAACACAACTGTAGACTATACAACAACAGAGATGGTCATACAAAGTGAAGTCAGAAAGAAAAAGACAGATACACTACTTATAAGCAGAATCTTAAATGGTACAAATGAATGTATTTACCAGACAGAAATAGTCATACACATAGAAAACTTACAGTTACTAAAGCAGGAAAGGGGGATGATAAACTAGGAATTGGGGATTAACAGATACACAAATTGTCACCTCTATACAATGGCACCCCACTCCAGTACTCTTGCCTGGAAAATCCCATTGACGGAGGAGCCTGGTAGGCTGCAGTCCATGGGGTCGCTAAGAGTCGGACACGACTGAGCGACTTCGCTTTCACTTTCACTATACATTTATAGAGTTGCCACCCTTACCAGCTTTGTTCACTTGAAATGATTTCAAACCATCCTTACTCTCCTCATTCAATAGGCCTTCCACACTTTCCATCAGCAGATTCTCTTCTAATTCACCAAGAAAACAGAAGCTATCCAAAGGTACTCTCCTTATGTTTTGTTATCTTCTGCCCAGCCGAGGTAGGCATCTCTCTGCTCCCCTCTCACTTTACCTCTGCAGCCAATCCACCCACCTAGGCTTTGGTCCCATTCCCATTGGCTAGCTTTCTTTACTGGATTCTTCCTATTGGTTTTTAAACACGCTTCACTTCTGTTGATAACCAATCTGCTATGCTTAAGATCTCCTAGGTATAGCCTCCAGCTTTGGAGACCTAAGAAAATCACTTTCCTAGGGAGAAAAGTAATATAAAGGAAAACAGAACTGGCTTTAGACAGAGCCACTGGCATCTTAATAACAGTAACCAGGGTCTAAGACCCAGTGTGGGGTACACTGTTTACATTAGCTCGCTCATTCATTTCCTCCAAAAGGCAGACAAGGCAGATACTAATTATTATTAG
Organism: Madoqua kirkii; assembly: GCA_006408675.1. NCBI lineage: Eukaryota > Metazoa > Chordata > Mammalia > Artiodactyla > Bovidae > Madoqua > Madoqua kirkii. Next base: position 24,402 of record SJYC01016841.1, read on the forward strand.
TATAACATTAAATATCAGGAACCCAAAGCTCTGAGAAGTCAGGCTTATTGTAAGAGGAAAAACCTGCCCAATAGATGATCTTTTATTCCAAGTGGGATGCAGGACTTGATTTCATTCCGGTCCGATTCTGGCCCCGCCCCCTGGGGAACCCCAGTCTCGCCCCGCCCCCGACACGCCCCTTTGCTCACGCCCCTGTCCCACAGCCTCGGCCGAGCGGCGGCCTGCAGTGCCGGCCGTGGCCGCCCGGGGGCAGCCGCACGGCTCTGGCCCGACCGCTCTGGGCCGCGCTCCTCGCTCGCCCTCGGACTCTGCTCCGGCTGCGAGCGGCCGCCCTGCCCGCGCCCATCGCTGACCCATCGGGCTCTCCGCGCCGAACCAGCTCCTCGGCTCCCGGGGCAGGACCGAGGCCGCAAGCAGCGCCGCAGGGTGTGGGGCAGACCCAGGAGATGAAATGACAACGTCAACCCTCCAGGTACCTCGGCGCGGCCCAGCACGGCTTACGGAGGCCGAAGGAGACGCGGCGGGGCCTGCGGGCGGGCGGGCGGCCTCCTCCTAGCCGCGGCCTCGCGCTCCTGCCCCGTCGCTCTGTGCCCGTTTCTCTTTTCTCGCGCTCTGAACCGTGGGTCGCTTCGCGTTTAGAATGCCCGGCCGGCTAGACCGGGCCGAGCCCCGAGGTGCTGTGTGTAGCTGGCGACTCAGGGCTGCCTTGGGGATCAGCCTCACCCGGGCCTCACAAGCGATGCCCGACAAGCTCGGGCCCGCGGTCGGGCTGCTGGATCTCCCTTCTTCTCCTCCTGCCTGCCTTCGAACAGGCCCCCGTTCTTTCCCCGGTCTCTCATTTCCTCTTCTCGGCCTAAGACCCTTCATTCATTCCTTGGATCGCGTCGGGTGGTGCTGGGGTGGCGCCACCTGGATGCATGACTGACCCGTCCTCCGGGTACTGCTGGCCCTAGCTGGGCCGGAAAACAGGAGCGCGCTCTTCTTGTCTCAGACCTGAGTTTGAATCTCGGTTCTGCCACTCACTAGCATGTGACCTTGGGCTCGTGAGCTGATCTTGGAGTCTCGGGTTCCCTGTCAGTGAAATGGGGTGATGCCCTGTAGGGTTGTTGTGATAGTGGCTCTAGATGGAGTGATTCAGGTGAAGCATTCTTAACACAATGTCAGCTACATATTAAGTGCTCATTAAGTGGTGACAGGTACAGTGCTTCGAGGAGTTGGGCAAGAGGTCGAGGAAGATGAGCATTTGAGTCGGTAGTAAAAGAATGGGGGGATGGCAGATAGCAGCAGGGATAGTTACTCCAGGTGGAGAGAAAGAGGGGAACAGAGGCATGGAATACAGTGGTCACTAGGCCAGGAATTTGCTGGTGTCCAGAGCCAAACCTTAGCAGCTACCAGTGGAAGCTGTTATCACAGGGGTGGACCAACATGGCTTGCAGATCTCACCTTCCCAAGACTTATGAGCTAATAATGCCTTTTCCTTTTTTTTTTTTAAAGGAAACTTTATTAAGATATAACTCACATGCCATACAATTCACTCATTTAAAGTGTACAGTTCAGTGCTTTTAGTATATCCAGAGGCTTCCCTGATAGCTCAGTTGGTGAAGAATCCCTTGCAATCAATGCAGGAGACGCCAGTTCTATTCCTGGGTTGGGAAGATCCGCTGGAGAAGGGATAGGCTACCCACTCCAATATTCTTGGGCTTCCCTGGTGGCTCAGCTGGTAAATAATCCGCCCGCAATGCAGGAGACCTGGTTTTGATCCCTGGGTTGGGAAGATCCCCTGGAGAAGGGAAAGACTACCCACTCCAGTATTCTGGCCTGGAGAATTCCATGGAATGGACTGTATAGTCCGTGGAGTCACAAAGAATTGGACATGACTGAGTGATTTTCCCAGAGTTGTGCAGACATCGCCACAATCACTTTTAGAATACTTTCATCACTCCAGAAAGAAATGCTGCCTCCTTTAGCAGTCACACTTCTCCAGCCCCCAACTGTCTATTTCTCCCAACCCTAGACAACCACTAATCCTTTCTCTGTCCCTAAGCATTTGTCTAATCTGGGCATTTCATATAAATGGAAGTATATATCATAATATGTGATCTTGTGTGATGGGTTCTTTCATTTTTGGAAAAAAAAATTATTTCATTTTATTTTTTGGCTGTCCTAGGTCTTCACCGCTGTGTGGGTTTTTCTGTAGTTGCGGAGAGCAGATGCTGCTCTCTGGGCACAGGGTGGTTGGTTTCTGTTGCCGCACAGCGCAGGTTAGGGTGCGAGGGCTTCAGTGGCTGTGGCTCCCAGGCTCTAGAGCACTGGCTCAGTGGTTGTGGTGCCCATCGCATGTGAGATCTCCCCGGTCAGGGGTCAAACCCCCTGTCTCCTGCACTGGCAGGCGGATTCCTTAACCACTGAGCCAGCAGGGAAGCCCCGGTTTTTACATTTTTAAGTGTCTGGAAAAAGGGATGTTTCATGATTTGTGATAGTCATGAAATTGAAATTCCAGTGTCTGTAAAGTTTTATTGGAACCCATCCCTGCTCATTTCATTTACGTATTGTCTCTGGTTGCCTTGGAGCTACAAAGGCAGAGTTGAGTGGTTGCATCAGAGATTATACGGCAGGAGAGTCTAAAATATCTACATTCTGGTCCTTTATGGAAAGTTTGCCATCTGTTAGCATGTCTTTGTTACCTTTTTCTTTCATTCTTATCCTCTGCCACACCTGTTACTAGAGATTGCACAGAGCTGACAGTTTTGTCGCCTTTCCCTCCTGTTAAGCAAAACTGTTGGACTCTAAGTTGCAACTCTTACCCCTTGTCTGTGAAAAACTATGTATGGTTGCCGGAAGCAGTGAGTGTGCTCTGAGGTGCACTGAGGATCTCGGGGAGCGGGGGTGGGCCCGCTTTGCCGCCTGAGAAGCAGAGCATTCCTAGATTATCGCTCTGAACCCCCCCTTTCAAAAGAGACCCAAGCAAAGTGTGTAGAGTGGAAAAGGCCAAGGACCTGGAGGTGTGTTCTGGAGATGAGAAGCCACTGGTGACAGGAACACCCCGTTTCATGTCTATCTGAAGAGAGGCCTCGTGGAGGACTGTAAACACATGAAGTTTGTGTTTAAGCTGATCATCCGGGAAGGTTCAGGGCTCTCAGCCATTTTCTGTTAGTAAGGAGTATAAGGAGCTAGAAAACAGTAGCTTTTCCTCATCTCTTCAAGCTGGTGAGCTTGTGTGACATCAGCCTGGCCTGACCTGTCCCAGTCTGTTAGTTCTCTAGAACTTTCTGTGTCTTTCTGAGACTTCGTATTTTCAGATGAGAAAGGGCTGCACAAAGGCCCTGGGCCTGCCAAGAGCTAGTCAGGAGCCTTATTGTTCACTGTGTGGCCGGTGTCTCTGCCTGCCTGCTGTCTAGTGCTGTCTCAGCTTGAAGAGGATAATTCTGGTGGTGCTTCCCAGCTTGGTGAAGCCATGGTCTCTAAAACTGGATGTGTAGGTGTGGGGCAGCTGCCTGAGAGATCCAGCAGGCTTTCAGTTCCGTCCAGAGCACAGGCCTGTGGGATTTAGCAGGTTCACAAAGACACTCTTGCAGAGTTCTTAGGAGGGTCTGGAAGCTCACTCCCCACCACTGGCAGCACATAGATGCCTTTGAAGTAAGCAGGCACTTTTCTTCCTCGAGGTATCCATGTATTGAGTCACGCGGCTAAGCATCCCTTCCCTAGGAATCAACTTTAAGGAAACTGTCTTCTCTTTTCAGCCTAGAGAAGTGAGTTGGGTTAATACAAAACAGTAGAGATCCTTTTAAGTCCATATCATAAAACTCTCGGGTTGATGAAGGACTTTCCTAGCTGGCTGGGTCCTTTCTGGCCCACAAGTTCAAGGGCAGTTTCTGGCCTCCATGCTGACCAGTGCAGCAATCAGTTGGTTTTGCTGTTTGCCTGTTGCAGGCTCTCAGTCCAGCTCTATTTCTCTTTCCTCTGAAATTGCAAAATAGAAAGTGAACTCTCCTTTTGAGCCCTAACCTGAGATACTTGATCAGGCTTCCGGCTTGACTGAGAAGGCAGTTGCTTTTAACTGTATGAGTGTATTGTGAAGTGGGACAGCTGTCTTTTAAAGCTTCCTTTCAAGGCCTTTGTAACTGATGTTGGACAAGTAAGCCAACATAAAGGTCTGCAGCTGATGGATTCCCGGGCCTGGCAATATCTCTTATCAGTGTACTCCTGCTGCCCAGAGCCCAGGGGCTTTCTGGATCTTGTGGGAAGCACTGAGTTGTGTGTTTTGCCTTTCCAGAAAGCCATTGATCTGGTGACAAAAGCCACAGAAGAGGATAAAGCCAAGAATTACGAGGAGGCACTCCGGCTCTACCAGCATGCCGTGGAGTACTTTTTGCACGCTATCAAATGTGAGTCCCGCACGGGCCCTCCCTAGCCTCAAAGCCCATGTGAGAGGAGGGCGGGCACACAGAGCTCACAGGGGCCCCTCCGTGGTTCCCCTTCTGCAGATGAAGCACACAGTGACAAAGCCAAGGAGAGCATTCGAGCCAAGTGCATGCAATACCTGGACCGGGCGGAGAAACTGAAGGATTACTTACGAAACAAAGAGAAGCATGGCAAGAAGCCAGTCAAAGAGAATCAAAGCGAGAGTAAGGGGTGAGTACAGAGGAGTGGAGGACCCTCGGGGGCGGGCACCCCCGCGAGCAGGGTCCGTTTCCTGCGTCGCTGTCATCTTGGTGCTGTCCTTTGGGGAATTCTACTTGTAATAGAGATGATGCCTGCAGCTGCCTTCACCGAGCCCTTTTTGTTTGTTTGTTTGTTTTTTCACCAAGCCCTTTCCAGGAAACATACTTCCGTTGTCTCACTAGATCTGTATGGAAAAGCTGTGGGCAGGGTGGGGGGTCAGCCCTGGACTCTGCAGCCAGATTGTCAGGATCCAGCCTGGCTTTGCCGCTTCCTAGTCGTGTGACCCTGCTGGGCCTGCAGGTTCCTCATCTGTAGGAAGAGGAAGGTAGTGGGACTTCCCTCCCAGTGTTGCCCTAAGGAGCAAGTGAGATAACGCAGGAAAAGCCCGGAGAAGAGAGCTTGGAGCACAGTAGGATCAAATAAGTACCAGCTGTGTTATCAGAGGTCCTCATCTTCACGTGATGGACAGCGGCAGGCTCAGAGAGGGTCAGGGATGGCCGTGGTCACAGAGCTGTTACTTGATTGAGTCTGGACCCAGACCTGGGGCCTCTGTTTTGGACTCTACAGCCAGCGTTCCCTCTGCAGCCTGTCACCTCACACCTGTGGTTTGAGCACAAAGGCCAATGATGTCCTGGAGGTGAAGCGTGCGCAGCCCAGAGCTGATGGAGTAGGAGAGAGAACGGTGATGTGTCAGCTCCGCCCCCAACCCCCAAGGGGGGAGCTCTGCTCCTGGGTTGAGAGGACCCGCCCAGGGGCCTGAAGGGTTCTGAGGATAGCACGTGACTTGTGTCCGGATCGGGCTTGGCCCTGGAGGCACAGCCACATACCGTCCTGCTGTGAGTCCCTGTGAAAGGCCAGGAGCAGCTCCCAGGGCTTGCCCAGCTGTTCCTGAAGTCCAGCCAGAGGACAGGGCCCCCACTGGCCTTCTTGAGAGCGCACACATCTCAGTTCTCTGCCCTTCGTGAAGAAGTGAGAGTTGGTGAGGAGAGTGTTTCCTGGAGGATCCAGAGGGGATTGCTGATGATGTGTAGCCCCAACATCCTTGGGGTGCCTTGTCTGCAGCCCTCTAACCACTGTCAAGCAAGGAAAGTGTCTGTTAGCACTGGGCTGGCCTCGCTCTCTGAGCCTCCTTGCTCACTGCCTCTCACTCCAGCCTGTTGTCTTCTGTCTCCTTTCCCAGCAGCGATAGTGACAGTGAAGGGGATAATCCAGAGAAAAAGAAATTGCAAGAGCAGCTGATGGGTAAGTAGCCTGAGGCCCGTGGTGGTGGGAGGGGGCGAGGGTGGTGGTGGTGAGTGGTGGCAGGGACCCCCAGATGGGTCGGGCTCCAGGTTGAAGGCTCCGTCTCGGTCTTGCAGGTGCCGTCGTGATGGAGAAGCCCAACATCCGGTGGAGTGATGTGGCTGGGCTGGAGGGAGCCAAGGAGGCCCTCAAAGAAGCTGTCATTTTGCCAATTAAATTCCCGCACTTGTTCACAGGTAAGAGTTAAGCCACTTTAGGCCCCAGTGCACAAAAGTCAGGCTTCTGAGAGCTCCAGCTCAGGGCCCCCGTGATGCAGGCATCCAGGGGGTAGGTGGCAACTCGGCTCCCTTCGCCCCGAGCAGGCGACGGCCTGGTCCTCCTGAGTGTGCTCCGTCCAGGGAGGGTCCAGGGCCGGCTCGCCGTGCTCACCTACTCCTTGGCTTCTTTCCATGTCAGAGACACTTTTGTGACTAGAACTTTGAATCATTCCAGTGGTAGGCAGGGTCAGGAACCAGCACCAGCCAGCGTCACTTTTCCGGTCCCGAGGGTCAGGACCAAGCTCTCGGCAGGTGATTTAGTCACCTTGACTCTTCTGCTCCTATAGCAAAGTCGTCTTGTAGAGCTTTTTATTCCCGGCCGTATTTACCGTGACTCCGGCCCCTCTGCTTTTTCCTCTCCCTTTCCCCAGTCAGAAAGAAGCTCACTCAAGTTCATTCTTTCTCATAGGCAAGCGCACCCCTTGGCGGGGGATTCTGCTCTTTGGACCGCCCGGCACAGGGAAATCCTACCTGGCCAAAGCAGTGGCAACGGAGGCCAACAACTCCACCTTCTTCTCTGTGTCCTCCTCAGACTTGATGTCTAAGTGGCTGGGGGAGAGTGAGAAGTGAGTCCACCCGGGCTCCACTCCCACGGCAGCTGCAGTGGCTGCTCACGGTCCGGCTTCCCTGCCCTTGGACTCGTCTTCCAGAGGCACCGGGAGAGGGGTGTCTTGTTAGCTTGTCAGGTGGGACACTGTCCTGACAGAGCCAGCCGGGACTGGAAGGTCACTTGGGAGCCATGAGTCCATATGAGGGGAAAGGAAAGGCACTTACAGTAACTGGGTTTCAGCTAAGTGTCCTCTGTGGGGACTTTATACAGTTAACTTATTCCCCACAGCGGCTCCCATTTTGCAGATGAGACTGAGGCTGAGCGGAAGGGAAGGGACTTGTCCTTGTCCAGAGCTTATGAACAGGGCTGCCGGGATTCGAGACTGATGCTGAGGCTTGCTCTTCCTCCCAGTGCAGGGCTTCCCGAGGACTTGCTGCTACTGTTTTTTCTGTCGACTCAGCCTCTCCGAGGGAAGGGCAAGAGGAGGGTGGTGCCAGGAACCTGGGCTGGGCCAGGATCCCACCTGTGTCTCTCCTCACAGGCTAGTCAAGAACCTGTTCGAGCTGGCCCGTCAGCACAAGCCGTCCATCATCTTCATCGATGAGGTGGATTCGCTCTGCGGATCCCGCAATGAGAATGAGAGCGAGGCTGCCCGCAGGATCAAAACGGAGTTCCTAGTCCAGATGCAGGGTGGTGCCAGTCCTGGGTCCCCTCCCCACTCCCTGCCCCACCTGAAGCCAGCCCTGGGCTTTGGTATTTAGCTGGAGCTGAGTCTGACTGCTCTTATGGTGGAGGGACTAGCAGAGAAGCAGTTCTTAACTCCCTCTCATTGCGGCCCTGGCCAGCCGCCTCTCTGCCCCTCCCAAGGTGGGCAGGGCTGTGGGGCTTGTACCCCAGTAAGCCTTGCCAGGGCCCTGCCAGGGGGATCAGGGGACAGCTCCAGTTCAGGACACAGAGCCCCCTAGGTCCTTCCCCCCGGGTCCTGACTGAGCCTGGCAGGTGCTGAGTTGGTGTCTGTTTCCCTTTGTCCACAGGGGTGGGGAACAACAATGATGGGACTCTGGTGCTAGGTGCCACAAACATCCCGTGGGTGTTGGACTCGGCCATTAGAAGGAGGTGAGTCTTCCCTGGAAGAGCCCAGGGCAAAGGTCTGTCTCAAGCCATGGTCAGCCTGCAGCTGGGAGCAGGCATGTTAGCTGGACCCTGTATCTCTGGCGGCTTTTCCGAGTCTGCAGAGCCCTTAGTGAGGCCGGCTTCTGGAGGGCCCCCAAGCCTCTCCGTTGAGCCGTCCCACCTTCCGCTTTCAAGTCCTGCCGTGTGCTTGGCTCTCTAGGTTTGAAAAGCGAATTTATATCCCATTGCCGGAGGAGGCTGCTCGTGCCCAGATGTTCCGATTGCATCTGGGGAGCACTCCTCACAACCTCACAGAGGCCAATATCCACGAGCTAGCCCGGAAGACAGAAGGCTACTCGGGTGCAGACATCAGCATCATTGTGCGGGACTCCCTCATGCAGCCCGTGAGGAAAGTGCAGTCAGCAACACACTTCAAAAAGGTGAGCGGGCCCAAAGGAGCCGCTTAGAAAGTGTCACAGGAAAGGGGGTGTTGGCTCTCTGGCTGCTTGGGTGACAGCGCGTCTTGGGAGCCGAGGTTAAGTGCCTTCAGAGGCAGGGCTGTACCTGCTCCACCACCCCTGCAATGCTGGCTTGAGGGCAACACCTCAAATCGGGTGATGCCAGAGGACAGGGCGCCGTGACCACCGCCCCCGCCTCCTGTGCCAGCCCTGTGCTAATGCTTGTGGTGGGCCCTGCTGCGTGTCTGAAAGCGAGGGGAGTAAAATGGCACACCACGCAGAGGAAGTGCATGCACGCGGGAGGTGGCTGTCAGGGTCACCGCGGGCACTGCTGGCTCTGCTCTGCGTGCTGGGGAGACACCTGTGGCTACAGCAGCCGGAAACCCCAGCTGCATTTCTAGTGGGGCAGACAGACAACAAAGAGTCCTTTCTTAAGGGTGATGGGGGAACAGCGAGGGAGGGAGGTCTGGTGTTCTGCGATTTGGAGGGGTTGTGGGTAGGTTGCACTCTTAATGGATGGGGCACCCTGGGTGAACTGAGTCAGGAGTTGAAGGATGTAAGCGTTGAGCCCTGGAGATACTTGGGGAAATGTTACCGACGCAGCAGGCAGCCTTTGGTTGGAAAAACACTTGACGTCACCGTGTTCATGGTGAGATTTGATGGAGTTGATGAGATAAGGAAGCTTTCTAGGCCTTTGGGTCACAGATTAAGGTTCTGGAGAACAACAGCTGGAACAGCATGCTGATCGCAATCCTCTGAAATTGGATTTGGAGCCACCCAGACTCCCAGAGCCCAAGAGTTTGAAGGAGCCCATCAGTCAGATCAGACTGACCTAGAAACCCAAGCCTTCGTCCACGTCACGCTGTCACCTTCTCAGGGCTCAGAAACCCGAGGTGTCCCCAGATGCCAAGGGGCAGCCCCTCCAGCCAGTCAGGCTTCTGTTTGGTTTCAGGTCTGTGGCCCTTCCCGCACCAACCCTAGCATTATGATCGATGACCTCCTGACCCCATGCTCGCCGGGGGACCCAGGGGCCATGGAGATGACTTGGATGGACGTCCCTGGTGACAAACTCCTAGAGCCTGTGGTTTGCATGGTAAGAGGCTGGCTTCTCCGTTGAGCCGTCCCACCTTCCGCTTTCAAGTCCTGCCGTGTGCTTGGCTCTCTAGGTTTGAAAAGCGAATTTATATCCCATTGCCGGAGGGGGCTGCTCGTGCCCAGATGTTCCGATTGCATCTGGGGAGCACTCCTCACAACCTCACAGAGGCCAATATCCACGAGCTAGCCCGGAAGACAGAAGGCTACTCGGGTGCAGACATCAGCATCATTGTGCGGGACTCCCTCATGCAGCCCGTGAGGAAAGTGCAGTCAGCAACACACTTCAAAAAGGTGAGCGGGCCCAAAGGAGCCGCTTAGAAAGTGTCACAGGAAAGGGGGTGTTGGCTCTCTGGCTGCTTGGGTGACAGCGCGTCTTGGGAGCCGAGGTTAAGTGCCTTCAGAGGCAGGGCTGTACCTGCTCCACCACCCCTGCAATGCTGGCTTGAGGGCAACCACCTCAAATCGGGTGATGCCAGAGGACAGGGCGCCGTGACCACCGCCCCCGCCTCCTGTGCCAGCCCTGTGCTAATGCTTGTGGTGGGCCCTGCTGCGTGTCTGAAAGCGAGGGGAGTAAAATGGCACACCACGCAGAGGAAGTGCATGCACGCGGGAGGTGGCTGTCAGGGTCACCGCGGGCACTGCTGGCTCTGCTCTGCGTGCTGGGGAGACACCTGTGGCTACAGCAGCCGGAAACCCCAGCTGCATTTCTAGTGGGGCAGACAGACAACAAAGAGTCCTTTCTTAAGGGTGATGGGGGAACAGCGAGGGAGGGAGGTCTGGTGTTCTGCGATTTGGAGGGGTTGTGGGTAGGTTGCACTCTTAATGGATGGGGCACCCTGGGTGAACTGAGTCAGGAGTTGAAGGACGTAAGCGTTGAGCCCTGGAGATACTTGGGGAAATGTTACCGACGCAGCAGGCAGCCTTTGGTTGGAAAAACACTTGACGTCACCGTGTTCATGGTGAGATTTGATGGAGTTGATGAGATAAGGAAGCTTTCTAGGCCTTTGGGTCACAGATTAAGGTTCTGGAGAACAACAGCTGGAACAGCATGCTGATCGCAATCCTCTGAAATTGGATTTGGAGCCACCCAGACTCCCAGAGCCCAAGAGTTTGAAGGAGCCCATCAGTCAGATCAGACTGACCTAGAAACCCAAGCCTTCGTCCACGTCACGCTGTCACCTTCTCAGGGCTCAGAAACCCGAGGTGTCCCCAGATGCCAAGGGGCAGCCCCTCCAGCCAGTCAGGCTTCTGTTTGGTTTCAGGTCTGTGGCCCTTCCCGCACCAACCCTAGCATTATGATCGATGACCTCCTGACCCCATGCTCGCCGGGGGACCCAGGGGCCATGGAGATGACTTGGATGGACGTCCCTGGTGACAAACTCCTAGAGCCTGTGGTTTGCATGGTAAGAGGCTGGCTGGGAGAGAGGACTACAGAGAGCCCAGGAACCTGGGGGTTTCGGTCCAAGAATAAAATCTGCTCCTCCCCTTCCATGCTCTGTGCTGTTGTGGCTCCTCCTAGGCCGAATGGTCTTTGGGGCTCTGGAGCTGGTGCTCCTTATACCAGACTCAGTGGGGACCCAGGATGGAGGCCGTAGTGTTAGAATTGTATCTTCTTCAACAGAAGAGCAAAGGCCAGGTGAGGACTGCTGCTTTGGTCCCTTTGGGCTTGGCCTTCTTACCCAGAAGGAACCAGTAACTGTCTTTAGCACTGTTGATTTGGTGCAGTTGCACAGGCAGCCACTCAGCTCACTGTTCCTGGCCTCTCCTTATCTCAGCCTTGCCAGTGGTCTTGCCTGTCCTGTGAGGCGGTGTCAGGCAAGATCACTGGGCCTGGTATGGTGGGCGTGCACTTACAAAGAGCTTCTCACAGGAGTTAAGAGATAACAGGAACTTTAAGATTCCCTCCACCAGAAGTAGGCTATCGAGAAACGTCATGGGTTGCCCCAGGAGGCCTTCGGACAGAAGCCAGGCAGTGGAAGTTCTGCATCTGGGACTTGGGGGTGACCTCAGAGGCAGGGCTCTCCCCCTACTCTTCCCAGCCTGGACTGTGTGGGGCTGAGACTAAGCCGGGCGTGGAGCCCAGCCCCCCTCACCTGCCTGCACCTCTCTTTGCAGTCGGACATGCTCCGGTCCTTGGCCACCACTCGGCCCACTGTGAATGCAGAAGACCTCCTGAAAGTGAAGAAGTTCTCAGAGGACTTTGGACAGGAGAGTTAAAAGCTTCTTCACTTGCCCGATGGTGAAGGTGGGAGGTTGATTGGGGTCAGTCCACGGTACTCCCCAGGTCAGTGGCCACACAGAGCTCCAGGGCTCGTCCCAAGGCCGCTGCAGCGTCCCCCTGCTGACTGGACGTCAGTGGGGGGGCAGGAAGGAAGGGCCTCCCCGCCGCGGAGTCGCAGAAGCACACTCGGTACCTGGGGTGTACTGGCTCTTCCTGCTTCCTCCTCCTCCTCTTCTGGATGCTCACCATCTCCTTGTCCTGCCCCCTCCTCCCATGGTTTTTTTTAAAGCCATTCTTTGTTCCCCTAAAGTAATGCTGCTTGGATTTTTGACTTGTTTATAAATTTAAACCCTGCCCGAGGCATCAGGGAGTGGGAGCGGCCCCTGGCCTTGGAGTTGGCGCAGCGGCCCTTCAGAACGGCTGCCCAGCGCCCCCCGCTGTCCCTCCCTTCCAGATCCAAGTATTGCTCTGTGTGAACAGAATGGCTATTGCCCAGGGTCCCCAGTCCAGACTCTGCCTGTATGGGCCACGAGTAGAGCCAAGCCATTTGCTTCCTCCGGGCCCTGTGTCCTCCCTGCAGGAGGAGAGGATGGTTTTTGTGAGCACAAAGCTGTGTAGATCAGACCGAGGGAACGCAGTCAGGCAGGTGTCACTGCTGCCTCTTTTTTAGTCCCTCTGAATGTGAGAACACTGAGCCCAGCCACTGCCCCGGGTCCCTGTCCTGGAAGTGGGCTAATAAAGCCTTCTCATTTCTCGAGCCACCTGAGAGTGCTCTCATCTTTGACTCCTATCTGGGGGCTCCTTGAAGGCCACACTTGCTTCCCCTAGAAAGACCCTCTGGTCTCTTCTCTCTTCTCTTCAATGGAGCTGCAAGTAAACAGGAATGTCACGAGTGGCTGCAGTTCTGGGCCTGTTCTGTCGCGTTCACGAGACCTTTCTTCCCCCAAGGCCTTGAAAGTGGTGGGTGTGTTTCAGGGACCTGGGCAGTTCCTGTTCAACCTCCAGATAAGAGGCTGCAAGCTGAGAGGCCTGTGGTCTAGACACGGCCTGCGATTGTGCTTTGGTTTGGTCTGCTGCTAACATTTTTTTAAAGTCAAAAGCTGACAAAAATTGAGATCTCTGGCTTCTGAAGCAGGTTAGGGAAACACTGGCCCTGCATCCAGGGTCTGCCTTCTTCGTCAGGGGACTGTGCCCCTCCGGCTCACCCTCCCCACCCAGACTCCTCACTCCGTGGCATTTCCTGTCCAGCCCCGGTGGCCCCTTGAGTTTGTGATTCCTGGAAGTGAGGCAGCCACGGCTCAGAGCTGGTGGCAGGCCTGGGAGTACTGTCTGAGGGGCGGCAGGAACAGCCTGGGATCCGGTTGCTCTCGCTCTCCTCCCCCTCCCAGACTTAGTGTCAGTATCTTCAACCAGAATGGCCCACGACCGATGAGATGTGGTCTCCTCTTGATGTTGTTAGCATTGCACCGTGGCGTTTCTTTGATCTGGGTAGGGGTGTCTGCTGAATTGAGCCGGCTTTTCCTTGGTTCCTTGAAGGCTTAGGCACAGTGCTCCTCTCCAGTGCAGTGGGTCAGCCCTGCTGTTGTTACCTGGAGCGTCAGCAGACCTGACCTCCAGATGGCGCTGTGCTGGGTCGGGGGAGCTGTGTCACTTGCTGGAGAGTTTCCACATCATGTTCCTGATTATGGAACCCTCCCTCAGCCACAAGTTATCATTTGAAAATACTATTCAAAAACTAACTACTGGCCACCCCCTCCCTGTACTGTTCCATTTTAGTCAGTTGTGTTTCCTTACCTTTATTTAAAACGGAAGGTCCTTGCCCTTTGTTTTTTCTTCAACCTGCTTCCTTCTTGCCGCTGCTTGAACACGTTGGCAAGTCACAGGGGTTAGCAGAAACTGGAGGGCTGCTGGGGCTCATCGCCGCAGTTCTCATCACAGTTGCCCTGCCTTCCCACTTCTCTTTCTACCCTGAGTGACAGGGCAAACACTTGTCTTGTTCGCTGCTGAGGCTGGCAGTAGTGATGCTCAACATGGCCAGTAAATGCAGAGGAACTTCCTTCCCTAAGCGCTTACTCTGCAGTTCACTTCCTCCCTACCTGGGGATTCCATTCTTAACCCTCTGCCTACACTGATTTACACTGTGGAAGTTGACTTCTAAAACTTTCATTAGCTCAAGGTGCTGAATCATGTGTATGGTTTTGCAGCTGGTCTATCTGCCCAAGATGGAAGAGAGTTTCTTCCTTGTAAAGGCAAGGATTTGTTGTCTTTGGGTTGTACTGTCTTAGGTTAATTGATCAAATCCATCCTTATTTATTACAACCAAAATCTCATCTATTGTCAGCAACAGAATCTAGGCTTTCCCCGAGGTCCACATTGAGCAGTCATTTTCTTTTGGGCCTTAAGTCAGAAAGCGTCCAGCACATGACTACCAATCTGTATAACAAAGCCATGATTAAGGACTGTCAACCTCAGGGCCTGTACGGAACCTTCAGAATGTTTTAATGCCATCCTGCAAGGGAAAGGAGGCTCACTGAATCCTAATTTTCCTAAGAAGCCATGTTTTCAGTATAAATGAGAGCTTGCTACAGATTCCGAGAGGGCTGAGTCTGTCCTTAACCTCAGGGCAGCGCTAGGCCCTGTTCCTCCCTGAAGTGTGATGGACACAAAGCCAGACTTGGCTGGCTTGCGTGGCCTCACACACCCCAGACTTGGCTGTTTAGAGAAAGCACTTGGAGAGAGTGGGTCTTTCCTGGGTCGTTTGATTAACTACTGTTTAAGATACATTTTCTCTATAAACAGCTTACTGGACTTCTTACTATACCTGTATTTGGATTTTGGAGGACTTCAGTAAGAGTACCTGCATGGCAAAACTCAACATAAAAATGAGTTCCTTCACCTCTTGACAAAGCTGACAGAATCTTAAAGCTAAAGCCATGGTCGCCATGACGCTGGTTTATTTTTTCAGAATAAGTGTGGTGATGAGGAAGCAGATGTTCTGCTTTCTGTTTCTGCCCTGATTGTGACAGGAAAAGGCTCATTGCTCCTTCTCAACTACAGGCAGTCCCCACTTGTTGAAACCACTTTGCACTGCTTCACTTCGATGAAAGACCTACATTAGTACCTGTTTTCACTAATGGAAAGAAACTTGAAGAGGACTTTCACTTTTACAAAAAAAGGCAAAAGCTAAAACACCATTCAGCTTCTGTTTTGCAGCAAGCTCTTACAGAAGCAGCGAGCACTCAGAGCAGCCGGAGTGGCCCCACCAAGCTCCTTCCCCAGGAGCTGCACTCAGGGTCTCAGCCTCAAGCCATCATCGCTTTGAACTGTGTCTGTGAGCATCTGTGTGTATCTGCTAGCATGATGTGTCCTAAGGTAACTGCTTCTTCCATGTATGCTATTTCAGCTTAGGAAAGGCTTCATCAGAATTCTTTCAGATCATGGGGAAACCTGTATCACCCCTTTCCCAGCCCTGCTCCATGGCCTCCACCCAAAGAACAAGCCACGTACCAGCTACCTAAGAGATCTCAGCAGGAAAATCTTCCCCAGGCCTATTAAAGGTGGAAAGCAAAAGCCCGAAACCTAAACTATCTGAACCTTGAAAAATGTATGACTACTCAGTTACCTTAGTACTGTCATTGAACTGGGGATATTCTGTCCTGTGTTTTACTTCCACAGGCAGACTGGTATCCAAAACAGAGACTATGCAGGTAACACACACAGACCCTTTGTAACACAAGAAATTGGTGAAGACGAGCAACCACAGCCTTAATCTGCATTTTAAACACAGCTTTCAGATGTGGGGGGGGGGGTTACATCATAATCTAATCTTGGCTTGGGGAATAGATGGCTACACTCTTCTGAAATCACATCTACTGAGAGTGGCTATTTATTTGCACCCCTCACCTCCAATCTCTATACAAAATTGCCAGGAAATGCCCCCTCCTTTAGGGGAGATATTTCTCTTTTCAAGCTGAAGATATACTGTCCATAGCTCATTTCAGGGTACACATTTTTAGCATCTTCCTCCAACTCAGTTCAGCAGCTTTGGCAGTTGGTTGTTTTCTGTCAGAGCAGAGGCAGCACCAAGTCCAGCAAGGAAGATGTGCCCAGCTCACAGCCAGAGTGTGTGCGTCTTGGTTAGTCATTCACCTCCATCCAGTAGATGTTTGTAAACGTCTTGCTGTCCATTTTGTCAATGAACAGGCAGCCCTGCAAGTGGTCCATCTCGTGCTGGATGATGCGGGCTGCCCACCCACTAGCCTGCCACACCACCTGCTCTCCTCTAGGGTCCAGCCCTGCAAAGGAAGATACAGCCTGGGTGAGGACATGCTGGAACAGCGTCATTCTCAACCTGCTAAGACTTCCCTGCCCCTGGCTGTGTTTACAATAGGCAACATCGGAAGGGAATGCAGACGGCAGCCCCTCTCCATCCTAAAAACGAAGTCTAAACTCTTACTCTACCAAGTATTCAACCAGGTTCCCAACCCTGACAGGTGGGTTGCTAGGCTCACTATGGGGCTAAAATGAGAATGATCTTCCCAAGTGGCCTGCTCAAGAAGAACCACCATCCCAACCCTCCAGCAAAGACTCACATTCTGAACAATATCCTATGGTATGACAGACAAGTATTGGCTTGTCACCCTGAGCTAGGCAAAGCTGGGTTCCACTTCTCCCAAGCCACCACGACAGATCTAATAGCAGCAGAGGTGTGTGTGTGACAGAGAAGAGACACAGGGTGAGCGACAGGGCAGGGAACGGGGTGAGAGCTCATAGTAGAACCAGGCCACCCTTCCAGTCCCCACCCCTGTGCCCCAGTTGAGCTGGCTCTGCTCTCACAGGCACCTCCTGCCCCATCCCATCCATCCTGAATTTCATCCACTCTAGGGTCTGCTTTTTGTTCATGTCGGTAGGCTCCTCAGATCAGCCATCAACATGTCTACACTTCAACTGCAACTTGGTGTAAACTGTTTCTTGGGATCCGAGCCCGCCGCCTACACAGGTTGAATGGGAGCACACAGGTACCCAGTCGCCGCCCCAGGGACCCCACCTCTCCGCACCTGAGATCTGCACCGCCTGGAAGCGGGGCACGCAAGCAAGGAAGCCGGCGACACTCTCGCAGCCCTCAGGGAAGGTGACCAGGCGGCTGTCCAGCACCCGCAGGCTGGGGTTCACGAACACGCGCAGGGGGAAGGGCTCCATCTGACGGGTCTCGCGCACACGCGGCGCGCAAGCGCGAAAGAGCGCCTCGGGGAACTCCAGCGCCAGTACCTGCAGCGGCACTCCGAGTTGCGGCGCGCTCAAGCCCACGCAGTGCCGGCGCCGCATCACCTGCACTAGCCGCTCCACCAGCCGCTGCAGCTCGGGTCCCGCCAGCTGCGACGGCTCTACCGGGGCCGCCACGGCCCGCAGCGCCGGATCCCCAACCTGGCACACGCGCGAGTACGGCGGCTCCGGCGTTCCCTGCACCAGACGCCGCACGTAGCGCCAGTAGGAGCGCCGGCGCGCCGGCCCCTCGAGTCCATCCCGGGTGGGCGTGGAGCTGTAGGCCCGGGCGCCGCCGACCGCTACCCGCTCTCCCCACAGCAAGGCCGACCCAACGCAGCGCGGCGCCCGCAGCCACCGCAGCAGCAGCCCAGCCCTCAGGGGATCCATGGTGTGTACGGCGGCTCCGGCGTTCCCTGCACCAGACGCCGCACGTAGCGCCAGTAGGAGCGCCGACGCGCCGGCCCCTCGAGTCCATCCCGGGCGGGCGTGGAGCTGTAGGCTCGGGTGGCGCCGACCGCTAGCCGGTTTCCCCACAGCAGGGCCGACCCAACGCACCGTGGCGCCCGCAGCCACCGCAGCAGCAGCCCAGCCCCCAGGTGACCCATGGCGCGTGGAGCAGAGTCTCCCGCCCGGACGCGTCCCTCGCCGGCCCCCGTAGCCGAGGCTCCGCCGCCAGGGACGTCGGGAAGTGAAGTTTCAGTGCACTTTCCGGGAGCATCGGCGCCGCTCCCCGTACGCAGCCTGCCTCTCCGCGGCGGATTTCAGCCTTATTAAGTCCCGTTTCTGGTAGTTTAACCAAGCATTTACAAGAACAGCCAAGAGGTTCACTATTTTTTAAATTTAATTGGAATATGGTTGCTTTACAGTATTGGGGCTTCTCTCTTGAATTACGCCTTTTGCAACCTCTCCCACGCGTGGCAACACCCGTTCCCACCGGCCCCACACCCGGGTACAGGCCACACCGGCCTGGGGGGCAGGCAGCGCCGGTCAGATGCCCAAACTAGGCTCGTCGGGCTGCCCGGGCCCCGCGGTCTCCACCTCCTCCTGCCCTGCATCAGGGACAGCCAGGGTGACCGGGGTGACGGGCTCGGGGCTCGACGCCTTGGGCGGCAGTGCTGGCGCTGGAGCCGGGAGCTCGGGGACTAGCTCCTTGTCCAGACAGAAGACCGGCTCTCTCTTGGGCAGAATAAAGGCCAGAGGCTCCTGGACGACGCTGACGTTCACGTGCCCCAGGTTTCCGTACTTGGAGAGCTGAGTGGGTGGAATGCCTGACCCAGAAGGTAAAGAACATAAGTGAAAAAAGCGTTTAATACGTTTAAATATTTGATGTGTCACAAGGGGAAAAAACCCAAAATACTTACTGGGAGTAATGAACACAGCATATTTCAGTAGAGTAAAAGCCACCTTTGGGACAGGGACAGGGAGCGGTGCCGTAAAGCCAGACTGTGAAGGTAACTGGAACAGCACAGTGCAGGGCGGATGGAGACAGACAGTGCCAGGAGAGCCTGGACAGGCAACAGCTTCCCCGGACAGGGCCAAGGAGAAGCTGGGAGAGCCAAGAGCAGCCACTCTGCTGGTGCGACCACTGCCCACTGCCCTCCCGCATGCCCTTCACCGCACAGAGACAGTGGACAAAGGGATACGAAGGCAAATTACAAAAACATACTTCATAAACACCATCTATAAGCACTTCATGGCAATAGAATCATACATTATGGTTTTTTGTGATTGGCTTCACTTAGCCAGATATAAACAAATTGAATGAGTCTACTGATAAGAAATGTCCAGAAAGGGAGAATCTACTGCAACAGAAAGTAGGTTAGTAGTTGCCAGGGGCCAAGGGTGGGATTGGGGAATGACCACAAATGAACACCAGGGATCTTTAGGGTGATGGAAATGTTCTAAATTTGATGATAGCAATGGTTGCACACACCTCTGTACATTTTTACTAAAAACTTTGAGTTTTAAAAATAGGTGAATTACTTAGTACGTGAATTATGTCAATAAAACAGTTTTTAAAATCTTATCTTCTCCTCTCTTACCTAAGGTCTGTGCTATCTGAGCTGGAGGAAAAAGGACTTGGAGACAGCGATTTAAATAAGGAACAAGATCTTCCAGGAAGACAGTGCAGAACTGGACAAAGAGCTCTTGCTCCCCACTGCTGAAGGCAGCCTCTTCTGCACGATGGAAGGCCAGGATTACTTTAGTTACCTAGGAGAAAAGGGCACCACCAATTACCTGTTAATCTATCCCCATCAGCAGTGACAAAGATGTGCAGCCCTGAAGTTTTCCAAAAGAACAGTCCCCTAAACAGTACATCATTATCTTGTTTAAATTCACAACTGTGGTCATTCTTCACAATTCTGTCACTTCAATGATGTAGTTCTTACTCAGCTAGTTTTATTATTTGTGCAGTTTCCAATTCCAGTGCAGGACCTCATGAAATACACAGAATATATCATTTTTGGCTCCCATGGGAGATGGACTAGAACTCTGATGGGTCCAGGAAAATATCAGCAATACCATAAAAGGTTTTACTGAGTAAGGCCTCTGACATTCCAGAATGCTAGAACCACTAGAAAACTGTAAAGGAGGAGCAAAACAGAGCTGGAAAAGTACATACATTATTTCCACATATAAAGAACATTCACTATTTCCACATACAAATAACAGTAAGCCTACCTAACATTACAGACAAGTGTCACGGTGACAGGGTTAAGAACAGAGACTCTGGGCAATTGCCTGGTGGTTCAGTCGTTAGGATGCTGAGGGCCTGGGTTCAATCCCTGGTCACAAGCTGCAATGTACCGCCAAACAAACAAGTAAATAACAGAGCCTCTGGGGCTAGATGTTCTGAGCTCGAGTTCCAGCTATGCACTCAGAGCTTCTGTGGCCTCTGATTACTTAAGCCCTCTGTGTCTGATAGTTCACTCATCTATAAAGCAGAGCCAGCAAAAAGACCTAACCTCAAAGAGTTGTGAGGATAAAAGCTGAATATGTGTAAAGTATGATGAACTATATGACATGAGGTAAGCTCTAGGTGGATATTAGCTAATTACTATTATCTGAATTTCACTGACCCTATAAAGCTTCATTGCTCATGCTTTCTTGCTGTTTCTTACAGGAGGACATCAACAGAAAGACTTGATGCAAGCATGTCACAACTGCCACCTGGTTGACAGGGACTATAAGATGCCGTCAATTATAAGTAGCACCTCAACATCAAGATTTAATGTTTAAAAATGTGCACCATACTCGGATATTAGTAAGATCAGTAGTGTTACTTAGGCAGAATTCTAAGATGGCTCTTGTGAGCCCCACCTCCTGGTACCCACTCCCTTGTGTTTTCTCCTCCTCCTTGAGCGCAGGCAGAACCAATAGGATATGGCAAAGGTGAAGGATTCCGCAGTTTTCATTAACATCTCGAATCAGCTGACTGTGAATTAATAAAAAAGGAAGTATCCTGGGTGGGTCTGACTTAATTAGATGAGCCTCTTAAAAAGAGGGCTGAGGAAGAGACTCAGGCAGGAGAGCTGCTCTCCCATTGGCCCTGAAGAATCAAAGGCTGTGAACTGCTCATGGAGTAGGGTGGTCTCTACGAGTTGAGGGTCTCAGTCCTACAACTGTAAGGAACAGGAATATGCCACTGTGAATGAACCTGAAAGGTGGGGATCCCAAGACCCAGATGAGTCCAGTCAGGCAACAACTCAATTGCAACCTTGTGAGCAGAAGGTCAGCCCAGTTATACTGTGTCTGGACTCCTGACCCACAGAAACTGAGACATGATAAACATGTGTTGTTTTAAGCTGCTATGTTTGTGTGAGTTTGTCATGCAGCAACAGAAGACCAATACATCACTGAAAAATTACTACAGGTGAGCCACTTCATGAAGGATTAACCAGACCTTTTCTGCTAGAAAAACCTCTAAAACCACACTAAACCTAAGTCAACAGACACCCTGTCACACAGACTGGTGTATTACAAAAGTCTGGCCACCTGTAACGAAAGGAGCGCGACCCCCCCACTGCGCCCCCCCCCCGGCCACCCCACCAAAAAAAAAAAAGGCCCCAGTAGAGAGCCAACAGTCCGAGCTCACCTTGTCAAGGGCGTCCTCCAGGGCCCTGGTCACCTCCTGCGCCAGGGCCACGGGGCAGCAGAGGCGCAGATCGTTGAAGGCGACCAGAATGCTGTTGAGGAAGCAGGCAAGGGGTGCAAAGTCTAGGAGCACCATGGGCGGCTGCAGGGTCCCCGGCTGGGTGACCGGAGCAGCAGCCGGCAGGGCACTGCTGCCCAGGACTGCAGGAGTCGAGATGAGGGTGTAAGAGTTCATTTCATCCTGGAACTTCTCGACGGCCTCCTGAATTGCTTTCTGGAAAGTGCTGATAGCCACCTGCTGGAAAACAGGGGCCAACTGACCCCGGAAATCAGCCCCTACTCGACTGAAGGACAGCCCAAAGTACATGCACTGGCCCAGCAGAGAGTCCAGACGGCTGCCAATCCCTCGGTTAAGGTCAGTCTCCAGCACCTGCAGGAACTGTGAGATTTTCTGCAGGACCCAGCCGTGGAAGATGGCACTCTCATTCACGGTGTGTTCACCCATGGCAGGAGGCAGCAGAGGGTCCTCGTCTGAGAAGATGGCACGGTACTGGGTGATAATATCAAACAGATGGACACGGCAGGCCTCGATGGTTTTTGTGATGTGGAAATAGGGATCATCATTGGGGATGGCAGTCAGGATGGAACGGAGCCAAGCATCTCGGGCCTGAAGGAACTTGACCCTCAGCTCAGCCTCAGTGAAGACATCCATTTGCCGCAGAAAGCCAATGACACGGAGGCAGGCAGGGAGCTGGATGTTGGTCCTCAGTTGTTGGATCAGCTGGCTCAGCATCAGCTGCATGGACTGGCGCACTTCGTTCACAATGCCCTGACAACACGGGGTGAGTCAGTATACTGGGGAAGACACTCCCGGGAACCCATTCCACTAGCCCTGAATATTGCCAACCAACATTCTCACTGCTGTCCTGATGTATGAGACAGACCTCAGGCTCACAACAGAGATCTGGTTCACTGTGGCCTACAGGCCCAGCCTGCTTCTCCTGCCCTCACCTGCATCCTAATGCTCTGCCCTTGCTCACTGCAGACCAGCCAGAATGGCTGTCTTTTTTACTTCTAAACACTTCCAACTTCTCTCCTTAGCCCGCTCTCCTTGGTCGGACACTTTCTGGTTTGGTCTCTCCCCACATCATCATGTGGCTGGCTTCTCATCATCTGGGTCTCAGCTTAAATGTTACTTCTCTAGAAAAGCCTTTCCTGACCACTCTTCCTGGAGCAACCCACCTAATATCCTGGCCCACTCCCTAGTGTATTTCACTATCTGAAAGGATATTATTTATTTGCCAGTTAACAGCTTATGGTCACACGAGCCACAGCCTTGCCTTTGTTCACACTACTTCCCCAGTACCTAGATCACTGCCTGGCCCGTGGTTAATGTTTATCAACTGACTGAATAATGAATGTATGTTTTATGAGCAAGCCTGCTTGCCTTGCAGTAACTGATGTGAAATATGCAAGGAGTTTCCCCAAGATTTCTGCCTAAAGGGTCAGTGATGACCACAGAATTACTGACCATAAGAACATCAGTTTGAGTCTTCTCTGGGCAAGTTGGCTACCTGGATGACAGGGATGGAGGAGTATTTCCTTTCTAGTCGGCGTACGTAGGCTGCCAGCTCCAGAGCCTCTTCATAATAGCTGTTCCGGACACAGGTGTCCATGAGCTGAGGGATCTCCAGGATTTCCAGGATTTCTGTGTGCCGGTTTAGAGTCAGGGTGTTCATCCGGCGACTGGAACTAATCTCCTCAGCCTCTTTCACAAAATTCCTAGCAACAGTCAGAACATTTGGTGATTCACTGCTGTGCATCCAGTTACCAAGCACTTACTATGAACTGACACCAGGCTAGATGATTAATCTTCACACCAAACTCATCAGGTACTTTTATCCCAGAGATTTAAAGCAAATTGTCTAAGATCACACAACTAGTAAGTGATTAAAAAAAAAAAAAAAAAGATTTGAACCAGATATGCCACTTAGCAAGCCATGGCAAGGTACTTAAGTCTCTCTGAACTGTTTCTTCATTGTTAAAATAGTACTACGACCCACCTCATAAGGATGAGGATTAAATGAGTTGATGCGTATAAACCATTTAACACAGAATCTGATATGGAGTAAATGTTCCTTTAATAACAGCTGTTCTATTTGCATGATGCCCCAAGTAGCTTTGAACTACAACCTAATCCCCAAGTTCCCTCAGCCTCGTAATCTCCTCTGCTATTGTCCAACCTTAGTTCCTGCTAGTCTCCCTTTCTTCTCTGTAACTGCAGAGGCCTGCTTTGTGAAGCTCCCCCTCTATAGAATAGACTAGAGGACTGGAAGAATATGAAAGCTATTCTCAAATATTGAAAGACTCTAAAGAAAACACTTTTCTCATGAAAGGCTGGAAGGCAGAATCAAGGATAATGATGGAGAGAGGCAGAATATGGTTCAAAAAGGAAGTTTGGTGGGGGGTTTTTTGAGGATTATTACTGCCCCCAAATGGGATTTCCTTGTCTTCTGAAAGTGTTGGATCAGATGATCTCTGAGCCAAGCTATCGTTTTGTACGTGTGTGTTGTGTGTATGCGTGATGTGTGTATGTTTACGTAAACATGCACATATATTAAAATGACAATTGTAGGGTGTTAATTAGGATACGTCAGACCCAATGGTAAGTGCTCTGCATGCATTCCATTTAGTGCTCACAACAGCAGACGTGCTGCTGGGTTCTGATTCCGACTTCGAAACATCCTGGGGCAGTCTCAACTTCCTTATACACAAAATGTGAATGGCGCACCTACCTCGAAGGCTGCTGTGATGCTTAAAAGGATTAATAAAATGCTCAGAGGAGAAGCTGGCATATAGTAAGCACTAAGTGTTAAGTATTTCTATCATCATAAAGACAGCTATTACAGTTATTAGAAGCCCCTCTAGCTCCGGGCCAGCCGCACCTGCAGCTCTGTTGGAAGCTGGGCAAGCGGTCAAGCAGGCGGCCGAGCGACTCCTCCACATCCCCAAAGAGGCGGTGGATGCGCTCGGTGCACTCGGCACCGCGGATGAAGGTCTTGTAGTTGGCGAAGGCCAGGTCGCGCGTCTGCTGCAGCAGCTGCGCTCGCTCCTCGGCCAGGCGCTCGGGCTCCCGCCGCAGCCGCTCCAGTCCTGAGCCACTCAACTCCCTGAGATAGCGTCCCACGTCAGGCCGCTCGCGCCACTGGGCCTCCGGAAAGCGGTCCCGGAACAGCGACGCCAGGAGCCCTTCATCCTCCACCTCCCCGAGAGCAGCCGCGGTGGCTGTCGTCGTGGCCGAGGCCGTAGTTGAAGATGGGATCGTCACCGTCGCCGCCATCTTTTCGGCAACAGTGTCACTTCCTCTCCAGTCCAGGGAGGGCGCTGACTTTCTGATCTAGAACCGGAAGTGGCTGGGGGGGGGGGTCACGGTCTCTATGGTTTCTCGGCCGGCCGGCTCTCTTTTCCCCAGAGTCCTCCAGATTACGGGGCGCTAGCGTGGGGAACGATTAGAAAGCAGCTAGAGAGGCCGGCTTTGGGGTTGCCAAGGAGCGGCCGGCGGCTGGGCTTCCGTTTCCGCTAACTGAGGCACGAGGATCCGGCGTTTCAACCCAGCGGGAAAATGCGGCCGCTGACTGAAGAGGAGACCCGAGTAATGTTTGAGAAGATAGCAAAATAGTAAGAGTGCTGGAGCAGAAGAGGGAGTGCGTGGTTGGCGGGGAGGGCCGTGGGTGGGGCGGGGGGCGCGGTGCGTGGACAACTCCGGGCGCGGTCTCCAGTCCTCATTTTGCTCTCAGCATCGGGGAGAATCTTCAACTGCTGGTCGACAGGCCCGACGGCACGTACTGTTTCAGGCTGCACAACGACCGGGTGTACTACGTGAGGTGAGGCGGCGCGGGGCCAGGTAGGCAGCGTGGAGCGGGTGTGGGCCTGGGCCCCAGCGTACTCCCTCACCTCCTCCTTCCCTATCCCTTCAGTGAGAAGATTTTGAAGTTGGCCGCCAATATCTCCGGTGACAGGCTGGTGTCGTTGGGGACATGCTTCGGAAAATTCACCAAGACTCATAAGTTTCGGTTGCACATCACGGCTCTGGATTACCTAGCACCCTATGCCAAGGTGTGTGGGGTGGTTTCAGCTCGCCACTAGGGATGGAGAACAGTCTAGGCTGAAGGCCACATCAGAACGCAGAATTAGGCACATCTGCTATGCAGCGGAGTCCCTGACCATTGCCTAGGGTCAGTGCCAGCACCTGAAGCTGTGTATCTGCTACCTGGGCGTCACTGGGGCTGGGGGCTAACCCTGTGGGGCTGCTAGTGGTCCTTATCTTCAGCAAAAATTGAAAAGCTTATGCAGACGCAGCTCAAGACCGAAAAGCAAATAGGTGGCAATGAAGAGGAGCACAGTGGGGTACAGAAAAAAGAGCTGTTAGACTTTCAACCATGGGAGAAATTGAAGAGTTGAGGAAAGAATCTCTTGGTAGTTCTCGTCGTGGAGTGAACGGTTTAAGGGAAACAGACCTCTTTCCTTGAAAATTCATATGACAAAATAAATGATGTGTAGAAATAACAATCAATGTGTTTTGTACCTGCAACTGACATAGTATTGTAGGTCAAGGTACTTCAGTTTTGAGGTTACAGAGAGTCGGGTACGACTTACCAACTGAACATACACATACACGCCCATAATTTAATGTAAAACTAAAAAAGCTTTAGTTCATAAGAAAAATAAATTAACCACAGACATAGTAGCTAGCTAATCTACAAGGGTGTAACTGTTAGCATTTTTATGTCTTTCGGGTTTAATTCTTTTTCTTCTAGTATAAAGTGTGGATAAAACCTGGAGCAGAGCAGTCCTTCCTGTATGGGAACCACGTTCTGAAATCTGGACTTGGGCGAATCACTGAAAACACTTCTCAGTACCAGGGAGTCGTGGTGTACTCCATGGCAGATGTCCCTCTGGTGAGTAGAAATGGTGGCTGTTAAAAAATCAAGTATCTTTTCTTTCAAGAAGGATGTGTTTTCAGTCTGCTCTTGAGAGGCTAAATTCTTGGCACCTTTTGAATTCTTCAAAAATGTATTTTTTCGTCTTTGTTGATTCCAGACCTCAATGCGTATTTATGGAATGACTTGAGTGAATCAGTGTCTCTTCTTTTGAATCCCAGGGTTTTGGGGTGGCGGCAAAGTCCACACAAGACTGCAGGAAAGTAGACCCCATGGCGATTGTGGTATTTCATCAAGCAGACATTGGGGAATATGTGCGACACGAAGAGACATTGACTTAAAGCAAAATCGTCGCAAGGACTTGTGGCTGTGTGGAAGGGCCTAGTTTTGTTTCCTGTGTCTCTGTAGGTGCCACCGTCATGTTGAATTTTTGTCAACACTGTGACCTCTTCAGGGACTTCTTAGTTTAATATTTTCTCTATCACGGACAAATGCAGGCTGGATTCTTACTATGCAGAAATGACTCAAAAATGGGGCTTTGGATCTTTGTGATTGTGACTCAATAGATTACTGTGTTTTATATTTGAATCAGAGGGCTTCTTGTTTTGACTAACAGGTTCTAAACTGTTGGGACTGAGGACAAGAATAGCTTGTTATTGTTATCTGTGATAACACTGTTTTCCAAACACGTGATAAGAACATAATGAATTTTCTTAACTATTTATTAATATTATGAAAGATATTTCCATATCAGAATAGTAGGTCATGTCTGGGATTTTACAAATGAAATATAGATAAAACAGTAAGGGCAGTTTATTCTGTGGCTTTTCTATATGATAGTGCTGTGTGGTGTGGAAGAAGAAACAGATTCAAACACCATTTCTCACATTTACCAGCTATATGGCCTTAGATGAGTCATTAAACTTCTTACCTTACCCATCTTCCTAAGAATAGTTTTTAGAATTCAGAA
>SJYC01016842.1:0-14728 GCA_006408675.1 Madoqua kirkii
CACTGAATTCTATCACCTCTACTAATTCAATATTACATTGGAATAATTAAAAAAAAAGACAGCTGATACTGCAGAATCTGATCTACTGGATTACAGACCATCTACTCAATCTGAATAGGGCCTCCTATGGAAAGGCAAAATGGACAGCAGACCCCTGGGACAGTTGGTTTTGTTCTTTTGGGATGCACAAGCTTTGATGTAATGGGGGAATGAGAGGAGGATATACTGGGGGGTGGAGTGGGGGGAGGGACTTGCTGACCAGAGGAACTCAGGCCAATTGAGTAGGAGAACCAGCACAGCCTCTCATACTATAAACCCCAGGGGGCTAACTCCACAAGCAACAAAGAAAACAGAACAAAGTTCCACATAGGATGAGAAGGTCTCCTCAGCCACAGAGGAAAAGGAGAGTCCGTCAGTCAAGAAATTTATGTTCTGTGTTCCAAGAGCACACACACAGTGGGCAAGTAACAGTGATTGAAAATTAGAAATGATATTTAAAAACGTATGTGCACATTTTTTTAAAAATGAGGAAACCCAGATCAAACCATGTCTCCTGCATTGGCAGGCAGATTCTTAACCAATGAACACAAGGGAAGTCCCACCTACATGTTTTATTATTAGATTTATACCTAAGTATTTTTCTTTTCCTTCTTTGGAATTATTATAAATGATACTGTTTTGATCATTTCATTTCACTGCTAGCATTTCACTCATTTTGTGTGTTGATCATATATCCTGCAGTCTGGCTAAACTATTTATTATATAGCTTTTTGATATATTCTATGGAATTTTCTATATGGATAGCCATGTGATCTGGAAAAGGGGACAGTCTTATTCCTTCTTTTCCAATCTGTTATTTTTCTTGACTTCACTGCACTGGCTAGGTCTTCCTGTATGATGTAGAATGTAAGTGAGAACAGACAGCTTTCCCTCATTTTGGATCTTAGGGTCAAAGCATTCCATTCTTCACCATTAACTATGATGTTTCCTGTAGGTTTTTTTGTAGATGCCTTCTGTCAGGTTGAGTTGTTTCCTTGCGTTCCTAGTTTGGTCTGTGTTTGTATCATGAACTAACGTTAAATCTTGTCAAACGCTTTTTCTGCTTCAATTGACATGATCATATGATTCTTTCTTTGGACCAGCAGGGTAAAGTACATTCATTGATTTTCAAATATTGAACCAGCCTTGCATTCCTGGGCTTTAGTTTCCCATTCTGCCACATACTAACTGTACCTGCATCCAGGACTAAGCATCAGAATAGACAAAAAGAGTGGAATGCATTTCAAGTTCTGGGAATTACAGCTCCACTGCTAAAGAACAAAGGTTCTCCTCCTTTGGTTTTAGGTGCCTGCCCTCCTGCCACTGAAATCATTACTATGTCACTGCCGCCACCAGTGTAATACTGCCTGGGTGCTAGGATAGAGAAGGAGAGGAAAAGGAAGAAAAAAACCTCTGAGATTTCTTCCACCCTCTCTGACCCTTAGCCAATCCCCTTTCCTGCTCTTCAGACCAGAGACCAGACTCCTCTCTTGGAGTTATTTCTGTTCACACCTGGAATGTACTTCCAGGTTTCAGAATCCTTCAAGTCCAGGCCTGGTGATACTAGAAAGGGGAAAAATGGTCATCTACCCATCAGCAGTTTGGTAGACCTTCATACTCTGGTCTTCTCCGTTTGCTTACTGCCCTTTACATTTCTGCATTCTCAGATAGCTGCTCCATTCATTCTGTCCAAGATTTATAGTTACATTAAGAAAGACAGGAGAGTATGCTTATCTATCTTCCCTAGAACTGAAATACAGGCCCAACTGTGTTTGATTGAAACAAGAAAGGAAATGTAAATGCTTTCAAAATCTCAATTGAAAGCCTACCTCCAACGTTTGTACTATGAGCTTTTAAAAAACTATGCATTAATTTGATTCCCAGGAAGTTTTTGTTTCCTGGGTTGTTTTTTTTTTTTAAGAGACGAAACTTTGCTTTTTGAAAACTTGGAAGTTGTCAGAGATAAGGATAATTTCTTCTCTTATGTATCTGTTAAGGTTCTTATCATGTAGCAACAGCAATGGTCTCTGGCTAACTTAAACAAAAGCAAAATTCCAAGCACAGATTTTCAGTATAGCTGAGATAGGTTTATGTTGGAGGAAATGCCAGAAAGGACCTAAGAAGAGAAAGCCAAACTCGCAGAAGTGAAAGGCTAAAGAAGCAAACTCGGAAAGACATCTGGATGGTAAAGAAGCACAAATGCTCCAAAAGCCTTGGCAAAGCTTTCTGTTTCAAGAAACTAAAATTTTAAGACAGTGTGAGATGCACCGTCCCTCAAATGGGGTAAGTTCCCCCCCAAAGAAAATCAAGGTGCTATTACCAAAGATGCACAGCAAAAGCAACACATAAATGTTTCCCGAAGGACATGCCATATATGTTATTCTCCCATGTTCACAAAAACCTGAGGCCTCTTTTAGTTATAAAAAGAAAACCAACACAGTCTCAATACCATTATCAGCTTACAGAAGCAGTTCTCAAACTTTTGGTCTCAGGATTCTTTATACTGTTAAATGTTAATGAGGACCCCCAAAGAACTTTTGTTTACATGGGTTATATCCATTGATATTTACTGTTATTAGAAATATAAAACATAAAAATTCAAGATATTTATTAATTCATTGAAAAATAACAACTTATTGCAGGTTAATATAAATAACATCTTTATGAAAACTACTTATTTTCTGAAACAAAAGTTTAATGAGAAGGGTGGCATTGTTTTACATTTTTACAAATCTCCTTAATATCTGGCTTAATAGAAGAAAGATGGCATTCTGCTTCTGTATTCATTCTGTTGTGATATGTTGTTTTGGTTGAAGGATATTAAAAAATTCCAGCCTCACACAAAGTTTAAAAAGGGAAGATTATTTTAAGAGCTCTTTTAGAAAATGTGGATTTTCTTCTCTGACTCTGCACCAAACTTAGGCAAGTGAACTTTTCATCATTATTATATTAAAATGTGATAGTCTAGCTTGCACTTTTAATGGATCTATCACCCTTGAATGATTTTGCAATACAATTCATTGGTCATTTGGAAAATACTGGTTTACTGAGCTATGATCTCCCATGTGTTTGATACATTCATTAAAAATATTTTCAAAATCACAGTTTTTAATATTACTATCAATCATATCAGAATTAAGTATTAGAAAGATACCCAGCATATTAATGTAGGTTTTCCAAAATTCTTATTTTCATCTGAAAAGCCTGAATTTTATCTCTGGCAACACATGCTACCAGTTGTTTTCACTGACATGACAAGTTCACTCTGCTCTCTCAAGAAAATGGCTACCAGATTACCACATCCAAAAAACCAAAATTTGTCAATTATTTCAAAAACAGTGTTCCATTACAAAAGCAGCTAGGTCAGCATGCAGCCCAATCACACAAGTACTTTTCCTGAAAAAAACCATCATGTTTTGGTATGCAATAGAAATGCTACAAGAAAATTTCCTATTTTGTCATATGAAATACTGAAAAAACATTTTGTTCAAAGCTTAATAAAATTATAATTTTTACTGCTTCATCAGACATTCTTAGGTGTATTAATAAAATTAATTAGGCTTAATAAAATTAATTTTTACTGCTTCATCAAAGACATTAACTGAAACTGGCTTTTTTTTTTCTTTAACTGTAAGCATGTGCCAATGAAGAATACAATGACTACTAATACATTTTATTATTGCTTTGGTTATGCTATAACACCAGAAATTTTACCCATCACTGCTTTTGCATCATCAGTATAAATGTCAGTGCACTGAAAACCTCAATTAACATTTTGGCATTATTATGAAGATAGTTTTGAACCCTGAAAGGATCCCAAAGACCTGCAAAGATCCCTGGACCATGCATGGAGAAGTTCAAACTTAACAAATAACTTATTTGATAAACTTTAAAAAATAAATTTAATAAACTAAGATAAATTGCAGTGATACTTTACAAAGCTTAAAAATGCAACAAAAAGCCTCACTGAGCCTAGGTATTCCAAGATATTTTCCCAAAGATGACCATTAACAGATTCTATGACTAAATAAGAAATTAAGAAATAAATAAATTGAAGAGACAAGTGATACAACATCATTTAATAACTTGGATATACTATGTTAGCTGGCCTCTAAGATGGCTCCCAGTGATCCCCATCTCTTGCATAGTCCCATTCCATACACTAATCCATCTGGTCAGATCTATGTGAACAAGAGCATATGGCAGAAGTGGTAAGTCACTTCTGAGATTAGTTTTAAAAGACAACAGCTTTCTCTTCTCTTCCATCACTACTGCTCTAGGGGAAGCAATCTACTATGCTCTAAGTAGCACTAAGGAGAGACAAGGACCTGAAGTCTTCAAGCCAACAGCCAGCAAGAAAGTGAGTCCTGCTAACAACCAATGGAGTGAGCACAGAGGCGGACTCATCAGCCCCGGCTGAGTCAAAACTCAGATAACTGTAACCGCAGCAGGCAGCTTGACTATAATCTCATGAGAGACCTCCAGTTAGAAACACAGCTAAATCAATACCAGATTCCTGACCCTTGGAAACTGAGAGACAGTATTTATTGTTTTAACCTCCTAAAGTTTTGTTACACAGCAGTAAGAGTAATACAGTAAGGAGAGATCTGCCACCTGGTGGAAAATGAAAAAGCAGAAGGGAGTCAACATAGAAAATGGTTGACTGTTTTAAAGGAATCTAGATTTTGCTAACAAATTTTTCCTAAAGAAGCCTCCAAACAACATGCAGGTGAAGATGAAAGCCCACAGGCTATTCCAGAAAACAGAACTATAACCCTTGGGTTCTGACAGAGTTGCATTTTTTAATCAGCTGGCCACTTAAGAGTAGTTACATGAATTACCTTGAACTAGCACCGTTTCTTTCCATTCAAAAGATCCTTAAGCTATTTTTCCAAGGAGGCATGGATTTCTCCTCCTTTGCTAATGTCTTTTCTGGCATTTTATCTCCAACACAAACCTGACTCACCAATACTAAAAATCTATTCTTGTAATCATTCCTCCTTGGAATGGGAATTTTCTCAGCATTCTTTGCAAGACCAAACGTAGATCCTGCCCCAAGGTCCTTAACTAAATAAATAAAATATCGGCATCCCACACAGTTTGTTTTTTTTTTTTTACCTTTTTTTTTAACAGGGTATCTGAGTACCCAGCACACAGCCAAGGGTCCGAAAGTCTTTGCTAAGCAAAGTTTTATCTCCTGCCTCTCTGCTCTTGAGATCTCATCCTTTTAGGAGGTGCTCTTAACTTTCTTACCAATTTCCTTACTTTCACCACTGAGACAATGCTGAGCTATTGTTGTTCAGCCCCATCTCTGCATCTGCTTCCACAGCCCCAGCCTTAGTTATTGGAGAAGAAAAACCTTTTTCTGACTGGTTTCCATGGCCACTTCAATGTTTGAAATATAAGTAAGTTCCACTACTTAAAAGCTACCTGAACCATGACATAGTTCCAGTCCCGAATTCCTATAGACACTCTACAAGCTTTTTTCTTGTCAAGAACACTGCCTGCGCCAGCCTCCTACCATTACTATTTTTCTAACTGGCTGATTATCTCAGCATCTCTGATTCTGTCTGCTCAAAGGTAATGTTCCCTAAGCCTCTCAGTAACTGCATGAAAGAGCACAATGCAGTCCCACATTTTCCAAGGCACCAGCTCTTCTCCTTAGTCTGTAATAAACAAGGGTGACCAAATCCTAGGCCAGTTACTTTTTGCACTTTCAACATGCTGCTCTGAATGGTACAACCTCCAAAATGTCATTCTTCAATGCCAACTCACTTCCTGTGTACTGTGGTGCCTCCTGTCAGGGCCACAAGGAAGAGTATCAAAAATCACAAAAGCTGAGCACGACAAAAGCTGAGCACGTGCCTCAACAGTCCTTTACAAGACTGGGCTAGGAAGAAGGGTCACCTGATGAAGTAACACCTATGTGTGTGAGTTAATGTGTTTTGAGTGTGCTCACTTGCTCTTTCTCCATCCTGTCCTCCACCCCACACAGGAAAGATAAGCACTGATTCCTCAAAGAACTCTGATCTTTGTTAAAAGAAAAAGAAATTAAAAATAGAGCCTTACAGCCTCCTTGACCAGTTTTCTACTGGATTCGATCACTGCCTCTGTCAGTGTAAATTCCGTTTTAATCATCTCCAGCACATTGATAGCTGATTCCAGTGGTGTGAGCTCAGCTTCCATATCAAAGGAACAGTCTAGGACAAAAAGCACAGTTTCACTTTAACCTATTTTCTAAAGAGGAGAATTATGTCTCTCTCTCTCTCTCTATATATATATATATATATATTTATAAAAGAAAAAATGCAAATATAGTAAGACTTGCATTTAATTTGTTGATATCCTGGCTACAGGCTTACAAACATGTTAAGGGTCCAAATTCAAATCCTTGAATTTCAAGTGACCTTCAGTAATTTTCAGGACAGGTAAAAAATTGTTTAACACATGCGTATGCATCTTAAATATCAGAATCAGATACAAACAGTCAGAAACTGTAGATCATTTTACTAAACAGCTGTCGAGATCAATTTAGGAAAAGAAAAAAAAAGGTGCTCATACTTTAAAAACACTCTACTATGGAGGAAAAATGTCCATCTTCACATAATTCAATTTAGACAGCAACAAAGTTGGGGCGAGCAAGAAACAGGTGGGAGGAAATAAACACAAAAAAGCAGCCAAGAGAATACTAAGGGGAGGAAAGTAGAGCCAGAGAATAAACTGGTCCTAGAAGGAAAAAGACCACTGTAACTGAAACATAAGGGCCCACCTTAACCCCGAATCCTTCAGGATGTAAGTTTGAAAACAATGTAACCCTAAATAAGTAAGCTAAGAGAAGAACATAAAAAAATAGCCATACCTAAATTTTCCCCTTCTTCAATGCGCGACAGACACTGCATAACCCGCAGCAGCCGAGACACGGTATGCTCCTTCCCCAAGGGCCTGACAAGCAAAGCTGGGAAAGAAGACATCGTTGACTCGGCGACCCCCAGCTGCGACACGTTGGGGCGGGGGCAGTGTGCACAGATCCCCTTCCCAGGAGCCCCCAGCCTCCTTCCCCAGGGCCGGCCCTCACCCTGCATGATGTCCCGGATCTGCCTGAAGTCCCCGTACCGGCTACCCCGAAAGGCCCGCAGCGCCTCGTGGAAGTAGAACTTGAGCACCCAGCGGTTGACCGCCTCCTCCAGCCGCGCCTCCCCCGCGCCGCGCTCTGCGGCGCCCCCAAGCCCGGGCGCGTGGCGCCCCCGCCGAGCCCGCCCGCCACTACGGGACGCCCGCCTGCCGCCCGCCCGCCGCTTCCGAAAGGCCCGCAGCGCCTCGTGGAAGTAGAACTTGAGCACCCAGCGGTTGACCGCCTCCTCCAGCCGCGCCTCCCCCGCGCCGCGCTCTGCGGCGCCCCCAAGCCCGGGCGCGTGGCGCCCCCGCCGAGCCCGCCCGCCACTACGGGACGCCCGCCTGCCGCCCGCCCGCCCGCTGCTGTCGCTGCTCCCGCCTCCTCCCGCCATCGCGTCTGATCGCCGCGCGCCCTCCCTGTCGGGACGCTTCCTCGACTGTGACGCCGCTGGGTCACGCACGACGCCCGGGCCGGAAGCGGAGCCCGCCGTCCCGGCTCCCGCGGCCATGATACGGACAGCGTTCCGAGCCGCCCGCGGGCTTCTGGGAGGGAAAGAACCGGAGGCTCCCAGCTTTCCTCTCGGACCCCGTAGATCCCAATGTGCTGGCTGCAATGCCTGCTGGGAGTTGAAGTCTTCTTTGCCAAGACGGATACGCTATCCACGATTTGCGGTTGTCAACTCCGAAATTACGGAACGTTAGAGACGCGGGGCTATGTATAAACTATTGAAAAATGCGTGCATCTTATTAAGCACTTTTAAAATCGTGAAATTAATGTGCAGGGAGGAAACTTTATTCTAAAGTTTACGTTTTAACAAGTAAAGCAAAAGGCCAGTGTTAACCCATCAGGGGTCAAGAAATAGAATATGGTCGGCACCCCAGAAATCTTTAAACATGTGAGACATATAATCTTTAAAAATTTTTTTTAATTTTCTTTTTAATTTTTTTTTTCTTTTTAAATTTTTTTCTAAGACATTTTTTAAAATCACAAAAGTAGCACATATAGAACAATTAGAAAAAATAAAAGGTTTAAATTTAAATCAGCTATTAACATTATCCCACATAAAAAGAGAGGTTGACATATAGCTTTCCAAAGTCTTGTATACCTATTTCCCTGTGTGTGTGTGTGTGTGTGTATGTATGTGTGTGTATATATACAAAATTGAGATTATACTATGTATATTTTATATTACTTTCAATTTGCATCCAACATGTAATGAACATCTTTGCACGTCATTGTTTTTTTTCCCTCTGGTATCTTTAGCAGCTACGTAACATTTTACTAGTGAACCAAAGTCTCATTTATGTAAACAACTACTGTAAGGGGGCTTACCTGGTGGTTCAGATGGTGAAGAATCTGCTTGCAATGCCTGAGAAATCCCATGGACAGCAGAGCCTGGCAGGCTACAGTCCCTGGGGTCACGAAGAATCAGACACAACTGAGAGACTATCACTTTCACCACAGTAAGTTATTCAGTTTATTTCAAAATTTTGTAATTCTAGACTATCTCAATATTAGAAGTACCCTTTTAAATGTATCGTTGCACAATTTATAATTATTTCCTTAGTATAATTTCCTTATAGTAGAATCATTGAGTCAAAGAATATACAGTAGAACACTGATCAGAATTTTACTCATCACTCTTCCCTTTTACTTTTGAACATGATGCAGACTCCTTAAAATGGCTTTTAAAGCCTGAAGAAGTAGCCTATTTGCCAACTTCATTTTGGGCTCATGTTTTGTGTATGTGTTTGTGTGTGTGTGTGTGTGTGTGTGTGTGTGTGTGTGTGTGTGTACAACTTCTATTATTTCCTTTTCACCTACTACTCAGTTTGCTAAGAGCCTTCACTTGGGCCTCCCTGTGGCTCACTGAAGAATCCGCCTGCAATGCGGGAGACCTGAGTTCGATCCCTGTGTTGGGAAGATCCCCTGGAGAAGGGAAAGGCTACCCGCTCCAGTATTATGGCCTGGGAGAATTCTGTGGACTGTGTATAGTCCATGAGGTCGCAGAGTTGGACATGACTGAGCGACTTTCACTTCACTTGTCCGTTCTAGCCTTTCTAACTTCTTGTCCTTCAAGTGTCACTTAAAAGACGTTTCACCCCTTCCTGGTTTTCTGGATTAGGTTAAATCCCGTTTGTGCTGTGTCCTGAGCACCTCATACTTCACCCTTACTGAAATACATTCTCCACAGTCAGCTCATTTTGGGGCTGGCACTCTGTCTTCTTGTTTACCGTGCATCCAAGAGCCCAGCCCAGGGCCTGCCACATGAGGTTGGATAGAATTGAGTAGGCACATGAGTAAGGCTTTTGATACTTGTTGGAAAACTGTACCACCAGTGTATTTTTTTTACTGAAATTTAATTCTGTGTCCACCAGGAAACTATATTTACTCAAACAGGGACATTCTTGTAACTGCCTCCCCTTTCTTAAATATTTGTGTTATGATTTTCTAGCTACAGAGCTGCTGACTGCATAATCTTATGACTTTACAGGATACATACCCTGAGTTATTTTCTCCTTTTCTATCCTTGTAGATAGGCCTGGAGAGGTCCATCTCTCCTTTTCCAAGTCTTTTCTCGTCCAACCCCAGTTCCTAATCCACTTCCAGCTTGGGGTTACACGGACTGGGTTCTTGAGCCTTACTTACTTCTTTTCATTTCTGTTTTGGGTTTGCCACATTGACCTTGGAGATTGGAGAGACTTCTTCATTGCATGTATCATTATCTTCCACACCTACCATATCTTCCACAGGCAGGGGAGTTAGTGAATAAGGGGCATTTCCAAAGGACTAGGTGGGCTGTGGGTGTAGGTAGCAAGGTGGGACATAGGATGTGAGCCATCTATAGGTGCCTCTGATGCGCTTGGAATTCATCGTGCATCATCAAGACTAAACAGAGAAATTCCAGTTCTGGTGGGTGTATGTGCCCCTTTTCTGGGAGGCCCAGTAACTGGTCTAGCTTCAAACGTTTTTCTACTAATGCCACTGGCCCAGAATCAGCAGAGATCTGTTTGGGGGCCACTAAAGGAAAACTCGAGAAGGCAATGGCACCCCACTCCAGTACTCTTGCCTAGAAAATCCCATGGATGGAGGAGCCTGGTAGGCTGCAGTCCATGGGGTCGCTAAGAGTCGGACACGACTGAGCGACTTCTCTTTCACTTTTCACCTTCATGCATTGGAGAAGGAAATGGCAGCCCACTCCAGTGTTCTTGCCTGGAGAATCCCAGGAACGGGGGTCTGAAATACATTCTCCACAGTCAGCTCATTTTGGGGCTGGCACTCTGTCTTCTTGTTTACCGTGCATCCAAGAGCCCAGCCCAGGGCCTGCCACATGAGGTTGGATAGAATTGAGTAGGCACATGAGTAAGGCTTTTGATACTTGTTGGAAAACTGTACCACCAGTGTATTTTTTTTACTGAAATTTAATTCTGTGTCCACCAGGAAACTATATTTACTCAAACAGGGACATTCTTGTAACTGCCTCCCCTTTCTTAAATATTTGTGTTATGATTTTCTAGCTACAGAGCTGCTGACTGCATAATCTTATGACTTTACAGGATACATACCCTGAGTTATTTTCTCCTTTTCTATCCTTGTAGATAGGCCTGGAGAGGTCCATCTCTCCTTTTCCAAGTCTTTTCTCGTCCAACCCCAGTTCCTAATCCACTTCCAGCTTGGGGTTACACGGACTGGGTTCTTGAGCCTTACTTACTTCTTTTCATTTCTGTTTTGGGTTTGCCACATTGACCTTGGAGATTGGAGAGACTTCTTCATTGCATGTATCATTATCTTCCACACCTACCATATCTTCCACAGGCAGGGGAGTTAGTGAATAAGGGGCATTTCCAAAGGACTAGGTGGGCTGTGGGTGTAGGTAGCAAGGTGGGACATAGGATGTGAGCCATCTATAGGTGCCTCTGATGCGCTTGGAATTCATCGTGCATCATCAAGACTAAACAGAGAAATTCCAGTTCTGGTGGGTGTATGTGCCCCTTTTCTGGGAGGCCCAGTAACTGGTCTAGCTTCAAACGTTTTTCTACTAATGCCACTGGCCCAGAATCAGCAGAGATCTGTTTGGGGGCCACTAAAGGAAAACTCGAGAAGGCAATGGCACCCCACTCCAGTACTCTTGCCTAGAAAATCCCATGGATGGAGGAGCCTGGTAGGCTGCAGTCCATGGGGTCGCTAAGAGTCGGACACGACTGAGCGACTTCTCTTTCACTTTTCACCTTCATGCATTGGAGAAGGAAATGGCAGCCCACTCCAGTGTTCTTGCCTGGAGAATCCCAGGAACGGGGGTGCCTGGTGGGCTGCCGTCTGTGGGGTCGCACAGAGTTGGACACGACTAAAGCGACTTAGCAGCAGCAGCAGCGAAGGAGAACTCAGGAGGACAAGTGTGGCAGCATCATTGAAGATGTGACATGACATGCTGGATCCTTGAATGAATTAGAGTTGGACCTTAAACTGTTCGGTACCCTGGTCGGACAAAATCTCCTTAGAGTGGACATTCCAGAATAAGGTAAGAGGCCTTTCATTCTGTCAGATCTTTGGTGACTGCAGCTGCTTGGTGATCCCAGCCTGCTTGCTTTATTTATTTATTTTTGTCTGAGTTGAGTCTTCATTACTGCGCGGGCTTTCTCTAGTTGCAACAGATGGGGGCTACTTTCTGGTTGCAGTACACAGGCTTCTTATTACGGTGGCTTCTCTTGTAATGGAGCTCAGGCTCTAGGTGCAGGGGCTCCCGTAGTTTCAGCTCATGGGCTCAGTAGCCCCACAGCATATGGGATCTCCCCAGACCAGGGATCAGACCAGTATCCCCTGCTTTGCAGAGCAGATTCTTAATCACTGGACCACCAGGGAAGCTCCGGCCTATCTGCTTCTAACCAGGAGCCAAATTACCTGCCTCAAATCCTGACTGTTCGATTTGCTAGACGTGTAACCTTGAGCAAGTTACTTAACCATCTCTGTGCCTCTGTTTCCTCATCTGTCAAGCACAAATAACAGAGGTACTGCATGGGGGTTGTATAAAAATTAAATGAATTACTATTTCCAGCGCCCTTGGTGAGGGGGTCTGGCTTGGAGTGAGGACTCAGTAAGTGTGAGCTACTTTTATTAACTTATCCATTCAGGGCCTGCCTGCCTGAAAAGCCTTTCCTTTTCTTCTGTATCAGAAATCTTCTCATTTTTTTTAAGTTAATGTGTAACACATAAATTGCATAAATATTAAGGGAAAAGCTTGATGAGCTTTCTCATTTTTCAAAGTCCCACTATTATGTGGTTGCCCCAGCATCACTCTTTTCCTGACCACAAATACCCAAATCTCATCTAAGGGATCTGATTTGAGGAGTTTCAGAACTTCTTGCCCTCTTAGTGGGCACCAGCAGGAGGCAGTGTGACATAGGGGAGAAGCCGTGGTCAGCCTGACCACTTAGTTGCGGTCAATTCTTTGAGACTTCATGAGCTATATAGTCCACGGAAGGGTAGCTATTCCTTTCTCCAGGGCATCTTCCCAAGGCAGGGATTGAACCTAGGTCTCCCACATTGTAGGCAGATTCCTTACCAGCGGAGCCACCAGGGAAGCCCCATAGTTAGCATGTTAAGGACCAAATAGTCTTATCCTGGACCGATGATGTTACAGGCATACCTCAGAGATATATATATTGCAAGTTTGTTTCCAGGCCACTGCAATAAAGTGAGTCACACGAATTACCTTCAATTTGTTAAAAAAAAAAAAAAAAACAACATCTGTGACACACAATAAAATGAGGTATGCCTATACTGGCTTGGCTAGCACCTTAACCTCTGGAAGCCTTGTTTTCCCAATCTTCTAAGGACACCAGACTACCAAATGGACCCTTTAGAGGGTTGTAGTGAAGAGGAAATGAGATAAGGCCTGTAAACAATGCCTGATACACTCCAGTTAAATTATCATAGTAATAGTAAAATTTTAACAAATACTAATACCTAGTGTCAGGGAGGGTGCTGTGAAATAAGCAGTTTCAGCCAGTGCTGGTGAGAGTAAATCAGTACAGCTTTTCCAGAGAGCAGCTCCAAAAAAGAAGAAGGAAAAAAAAAAACCAAAAGCGATACAAATTTACTCTATGGAAATAATCATGAATGAGAGCACCAAGATTTAATTAAGTACAGGGATTTTCATCACAGCATTACTTTGTTATGTAAAAAAAAAAAAGAACTGAAAAGATAATAAAATTGTAAACCAAGTCATTGTGTGTGCATAGTAAGGAATTTTTATTGGTAATAAAAATTGTACCTCACCATAAAATAATTATGGACCCAAAGATTATTTTATGCTCAAGATATAATAAGAGAAAAAGGATAGAAACATATAATGTGACAACAAATTTATAGAAAAAATACTCATAAAATTTCTTTTTGCATGTTTACTGTTTATCACTTACTATGCCAAGGTGACTTAGATCTGCCATTTCATTTAATCTTAACCAAAATCCTGCAAAAGAGGTCTCATTTTGCCAGTGTTACTGTTGAGTGAACTGAGTCTCTAGGGGGTTGACTTGCCCAAGATACATAATATGTTTGAGTTAGATCTTAGATCAGATATGTTTGAATTTTTAAAAATATTTATTGATATGGCTGTGCCAAGTCTTAATTGAGGAACGAGGGATCTCTGTTGTGGCACATGGGATCTCTAGTTGCAGGAATCTTTAGTTACCACATGAAGGGAATCTTTGGGGCCTCCCAGGTGGCGCCAGTGGTAAAGAATCCACCTACCAACACAAGAGATGTAAGAGATTCGGGTTTGATCCCTGAGTTGGGAAGATCCCCTGGAGGAAGAAATGGCAACCTGTTCCAGTATTATTGCCTGGAAAATTCCATGGGCAGAGGAGCCTGCTGCCACAGTCCATGAGGTCTCAAAGATTCAGACACGACCGAGGGAAACTTTAGTTGTGGCATGCAGGATCTAGTTCCCTGACCAGAGATCAAACCCAGGCCCTCCGCATCAGTAATGCCAAGTCTTAGCCAATGGACCACCAGGGATATCCCCATATCTTTTTATTTTTAAATGGATGATGGTAGATATCAAATCACTACTGTATTTATATTTCATTGGATATATTTATGACAGTGATATAATAATTTTATTTTTAAATGTTAATATCTGTAATGTGCAGAAGTTACATCTTTTGTATCTAGTTAACATATGATGAACCACTTCAGAAAATTCCCTTATGCCCCTTTCAAGCCAATCCCCATCCCCAATTGCTCTTTGGGTTTCAACGCTTTGGTTTTGTCTGTTCTTGAATTTTATATTAACAGAATCATGTAGTATAATAGATGCTCTGTGCTGGACTTCTTTTGTATCACCATGTTTTTGAGATTCGTCCCTGTTCCTTTTGATTGCTGAGTAATGTTTCCATTGTACAAAAATCCACAATTTGTTTATTCATTCTCCATAGATACTTGGGCTGTTTCCAATTTGAGAGTTACAAATAAGGCTGCTATGAGCATTATTGTACAAGTTTAAAACATGTAAATAAGATGAGAAACTTTTAGATGTCAACTTAATTTATTTTTTAATTGAAGTAAAATTGCTTT
>SJYC01016843.1:0-24753 GCA_006408675.1 Madoqua kirkii
TAGATACTTGGGCTGTTTCCAATTTGAGAGTTACAAATAAGGCTGCTATGAGCATTATTGTACAAGTTTAAAACATGTAAATAAGATGAGAAACTTTTAGATGTCAACTTAATTTATTTTTTAATTGAAGTAAAATTGCTTTATAATATTACGTTCCTTTCTGCTATACAACAATGTGAATCAGCTCTAAGTATAAATATATCCCCACCTCTTGAGCCTCCCTCCCAGATATCAACTTTAAAATTGACAAGGAGATACATATTCTTAGGCAGTAGTTTCTTTTCTTTTTTTGTTGTGAAATATACATTCAAAGAATACCTGTTTTCCAGTAAATACATTTAACCGTGCTGCCTAAGCTTAATAATGCAACAGTCTGTTGAGTATATGGTTACCTATTGCAAATATCTTCTCTCACTCTGTGCTTTATCTGTTATTATACTCTTTAGAGAGTATACTTAAGAACCACTGGGTATCTTAATTTACTTATTAATTATAATTTAATTTATCATTCTTATATCATGAGAGCTGACAGGGCTTGTTAAAGAAATCCTTTCATTTATAAGTCATAAAGATATATATATATAAAATGTCGTCCAAAAAACTGTAGATTTTTGCCTTTCACATTTAAGTCTTTATCCAACTGGATTTTATGTTTGTGTATGAAATGAAGAAAGGTCCAATTTCATTTTTTTCCATTAGGTATCCGGGGATCCTAGTGCTATTTTTTAAAAAGATTTTTTCCCACTGTTTGTAGTGCCTCCTTTGTTTTAAGTTACACATCCATAGAAGTGTGTCTGTTTCTAGGGATACACCATTTTTCAAAATTATTTGATGGCATTTGTTGTTGTTTAGTCACTAGGTTGTGTTTTACTTTTTTGTGACCCCCATGGACTGTAGCCAGCCAGACTCCTCTGTCTATGGGATTTCCTAGGCAAGAATACGGATTGGTTTGTCATTTCCTTCTCCAGAGGACCTTCCCAACTCAGGGATCGAACTGAAGTCTTCTGCATTGGCAGGCAGATTCTTTACTACTGAGCCACCAGGGAAACCCATATGATGGCATTTACAAGCAGAAAAATTATGAAGACCACTCCATTAAACAAATTGTGTGGCTTTTATCTAGTCATTTAACTTCCCTGAGTTTCCTGCACTATTGCGGGGGAATAAGATGGGGTCGCCCAGTAAAGCAACTAGAAGTTTTGACATAATAAACCTCAAGTGGCAGTAATAGCAATATTTTTTTTTATTTCCATTGTTATATTTCCAGTGCTATGAAGTATGTGGAAACAAACCTGCTTGTGGCAGGAACTGCCAAAGGATGTGACATTTGGGTGGGTCACGAATGACGTGGAATCTGTCATCCTTTTTTATGACCCCGATCTGTTGGCTGGCCATGGTGCGCTTCCCATGTGTGTTTCATCTGCATGCTATTTTATCTGCCTTAGAAGGGCCCAGAGGAAAAAGACTGTGTCCCACTCCACGCATCACTTGTAGGGAACCCCAGTAGCAGTCGCCTAAGAGGACCTAGAACTGGACTGGCTCCATGTTTGTCAGACACACAGACATGTCATCAAGGCCTCTTAAAAATTCTTAACACTGTAGTGCTGCAGGATTCCTGAGTTTACCCACATGCTGCTCCCTCCCCAAACCCCAACCACTGGCCAACAAAAGTGCAGCCAACAGACTCACCCACTTCACCCAGCACCGCCACCCATGGGAGTGGCGAAATTCATACCACACCCCCTGTACAGTCTTGCCTCTGGGAGAGGGAACTCAGGGTCCTACATACACTCGATAAGCATCAGGTGCATAACAAATGAGTAACCATGTTACAATCCGGATACAGGAAAGCACATTTCCATCTGGTGCAGTGTAGCAAGAAGTGGGTAAAGTGTTCCTGGTCCTGAGTATGCAGTGGAATCACAGTGTCTTGGAGGGGCTATTCAGTATATATATTCCCTCCACATACACACACACA
Organism: Madoqua kirkii; assembly: GCA_006408675.1. Classification (NCBI taxonomy): domain Eukaryota; kingdom Metazoa; phylum Chordata; class Mammalia; order Artiodactyla; family Bovidae; genus Madoqua; species Madoqua kirkii. The sequence continues at coordinate 1,979 of SJYC01016843.1, forward strand.
CACAACTGAATTAGGACAGAAAAGGTATGTGCAGAAAGGAGTTATTTTAAATTAAATTCTGTGGGAGAATCTGAATTTTGATGCTCAGTCAGGGATGGGAATGATAGAATTATCAAACTCCTGGATCATTAAAAGTACCATCAATCAAAATTTAAAATTTGCTTGCCTTTGAACCTGTGCATCTTCCTAGATTTTATCCTGTGCCCCCAAATATACAAACATATTCAGGGCAGCATTTTTGAAACAGAAACATAATTGAAACTAGAAAAATGTCAAATCATTCATTAAACAACTTTTATTGAGCCTTACTCTCATTATAAGAGACAGCACTAACAAGAAAATAATAAAATCCTTACTTTTATAGAGATTTATGTTTTATTCCATCAAAGAAGTACTGAATAAATAATTTATGATACACCCAAGCAGTGAAATAAATATTATTGTAGGAACAGGTTGGTCAATATATACTGCTTTGGAAAGGTGTTCAAGACAGTTCTTTTTTTAAAAAATTGAGGTATAATTGAAATAACATTAGATTAGTTTGAATGTATTATTCAAAAGTCAGTAAATTAAAGAAAAAAGAAAAAGGTGTTGCAAAACAGTGCAACAGTATCCTATTTGTGTGTAATATATATATACACGTGTACATATATATATACATAAATAGAAAAAATGTGGAAGGATGTTCCCCAAAAATTGTTAATGACAGTTATTATTGGAAAGTATGACTGAAGGGAAGCAGATTTCTAATTTCTCTTTATACCCTTTCATGCTTTTATTGAACTTTTTATTTTGTATTGAGGTTCAGCTGATTAACAATGCGGTGATAGTTTCAGGTGAACAACTAAAGGACTCCGCCATGCAGACCTGGACCAGCCTCCCCCAGACTCCCCTCCCATCCACCGCCACGTAACATTGAGTAGAGTTCCATGTGCTATTCGGTAGGTCCTTGTTGGTTATCCACTTTAGATACAGCAGTGTGTACATGTCCATCCCAAACTCTCTAACTGTCCCTTCCCCGCATCCTTTCATGCTGCTTAAACTTCTTAACCTAAAGAAACATTACTTTCATAATTTTTTTGATTAAAAAAAAGTTCCCTATAACCTGGAAAAACCTATGAGATTTTAAACTTCCAGCAGGGGGCAGCAGTGATTCTCACATATTTCTGATGTCAGCATAAAACAGAATCAGTGTCCACAGATTTCCAGTTCCAGGCCCAAACACTACACTTGAATTACCAGATTACAAAGGAAACAAAAAGCAGTATCACAGAAAGCTTAAAATTCTGTAGAAATTTGTGACAAATAATTTCCATAGAGCTCTTTCTTCCTTAACATCTGTGCGTGAGTCTACGCTGCCTTTTTCCCCCTCTGTGAAACTCAGTTTTCTCATCTCGTTTTAACAGATTTTAACATTCTGTTAACATTAGACAGTTTGACAAGCTAATCTTAAAAGTTCTCTTTCCAGCTCTAAACTCTATGACTTTAAGAATCTAAATCGGCATCAGGAAGAAACAAGCCCCAGTGCCCTCTGAAATTAATTGGCTTATCAAAGAATCTGCTTTATAGCTCTTAGCTGATCAGGATGAATTATTACTGGTTTATCTGTAGTGCAGATCAAAGAATACTTTTTGGGAGGGGGTGGGAGGGGAGGATGTTGGTATTTACTCACTCCACTGATGGAGAAAAAAGGAGAACTCTCCCACTCTATAAATGTTTAGCATGTGTGTAAAGGTCGTAGGTCTGGTGTTTAGAAATTACACACAAGCTTACGAAAGAATCTTCACTGGGTTGGCCAAATTAAACAGCAGGCAGTTGTAGAGAAATAAACACAAGTTAACATTTAACCATGAGTCCCTGTTCTTGCTGCTGGGTCTTTCTCAATAGGAGAGGCCCAGGAGAGTCAGTGGGCCCACTAGCAAGACACTGAGCTCTTCTGGAAACACAGCCACCTACCACTTTTATAAAACACATACTTAATATATGTATTGAAATCCAGAATCATAAACTTTTCTGGCTATTTTTCATGCCCCAACAGCAGTGCCCTTTTTTTTTAAGAACAATCCTTTATAAATTATAATCTTTTAAATTAGTTTTATGTAGTTTTTTGGCGTGCCGGATCTTAGTTGCAGCGTGCGGGATCTTTGATCTTCATTGTGGCATGTAAACTCTTCGCGATGACATGTGAGATCTAGTTCCCCGACCAGAGTGTGAACCCGGTGTCCCTGCCTTGGGAGCGTGGAGTCTTAGCCACTGGACCACCAGGGAAGTGCCTATAAATTGTAATTTAAATTTATTTTTCCTTTTAACATTTGCCTGAGATTACACCACTAAAGTGTCTGAGTCAGGATTTAAGCCTATGACTGTCAGGATCCAAAAGCCTTGACTGTGGTCCTCTATGAATGAGGATTCACTCCTTCTACTTGTTCTCTGGAAGCTGTGAATGTCAGCAAGAGTTGATGAGTATAAGGTGAATGATCACTTTGTCACAAAGCTCTGCTGTCTCGCTTGTGTATATTAAGTACTCACTGTGTGCTTGTCTCAGGTCAGTGCTGGGGGTAAGGGTATCAAAGGATGAATTATTAGACTTGATCATTACACTTTAAGAAACTTCTAGCTTTTGGAGCTGACAAGTATATGAACATAACACATGAAAAATAATAAGAAAATACAAATAAGGAAGAAGAAATCAAGGCAGCATAGCAGGATAGTGAAATCCATGGGCTGTGGAGTCCAGTTCTTACCTGTGGGACCCTCTAAGCCTCCTTTTTCTCTTTTGTAAAATGAGGATAGCTTAGTGTTGGTAATTGCTGTGAGAGTTAAATGATTTAATATATGATTAAATGGCTTAAGATTGAACTTGGCAGGTGGAAACACTTATTAAAATGTATTGTTTGGTAAAGCTTAAGCACAGTGAGAATCATACATGACACCCCTTTCTTAAATTTTTCTGAGTTCCAAGAGTCCCATTTCCTTTAGCTGTATTCTTTTCCCTGATGTAGTTATCTTTTGATCCTACTAGAATGTCTCCAGGAAAGAATGATGTGCCAAAGGGACCCCAGCCTCTGCTCACCAAAACTTGAGCTGCATCACAGAGAAGGAAAGCTAAGACTGGAATAGTCCTCAGGACAGGCAGATCAAGAGAATCAACCCAGGAGTGTTTGTTAGAAAATGTCTAGGACCCACTCCCCGAGATTTTCGTTCTGCTTCAAGTCCAGTTTCAATACATACTTTACTAATATTTGGATTTAATTATTATATGGCAACCCACTCCAGTGTTCTTGCCTGGAGAATCCCAGGGATGGCGGAGCCTGGTGGGCTGCCGTCTATGGGGTCGCACAGAGTCAGACACGACTGAAGTGACTTAGCATTATCATAGGAAGGGTTTCACATGATTTTTTCCTGCAAATCAACTCCCTTCCTAACCCTGCTTATGTATTGTTTTCTCCCAAACACTGACTCACCTCCTTCATCCTCAGTCAAGGGCACTGCTTTGATATGCTACAGTGGCTGCCCCCTTTCAGCCTTGGCATGAGTCTTTGCCTGAGGATGGATGGGCTCTTTCATCTGAAACCCTCTGCCTTCTGACAGCTGTGCATAAGCTAACACATCTCTTAAACCCACTAAAAACTCACCTCCTTCTGGAAGCCTTCCCTGCTTGAGTTCTTTACTTTTGTACTCCTGTCCTGTGCAACAGATGCAACTGGGATTGTTGGGATGTAGACAGACAAGTGTCCTTGTGTCTTAATTGTGCGTTAAGTTATGGTTCTTCCCACTGGGGGCGGCGTGGGTTTGTGGAGAGGGCAGGGACTCTGGAATCTGGCACGAATTTGTACAGCAGCAGCACTCGTGAGTTCTCAGATTCATTCTGGCTGTCCTTTGTCACCTTGGAACTGCTGCTTTTTTTCTCCTGTGTGGTCATTTTCCATCCCTGCCTCTCCAGGCAGCTGTCCCCTCCTCGCTCCACTTTCCTTCTCTCCCAGAGTGGGCAGAGGGCCCTCTTCTAACTTCGCAAAGCACAGCTAAGACTGTGTGTGCCCCACCATTTCATGTAGTATCTATCCTCTGTCAAAGTGGGTTGATTACAGGCCCTTCCTCCCTGAGTTCCTGTAAGAAAGCAGTGGCATCAGGCGCGTTCACAGGATTTGGCATACAGCAGATCGTGGCAGTTACTTTAGACTGACTGGTTTCCTCCAAACCCACTCCAGCCCTGTCTTAGCTCACTTTCTGAACTTCAGACAAACCTGCATAACGTGTCACAAACTCCCTTGCAGCTGCAGTTCTGTTTATTTCTTGGATTCCATTTGTGTGAGTCTTTAGGACTAGGAGCTACGTGGAGGAAGAGGCAGGTGTGAAGCGTCCATTTTGCTGAGGCTGTTCATGGCCCAGGCCTTCGTGATTCTGGCAGCAGCTGTGGTGGCAGCTTAGCAGTTCCGGAGTTTCCGGACGGTGACAGAGGCTGTGGCTTGCTTGCCAGCGAGTTCCACAGTATCATTTTGGGAGTGGTTCCTGGATGTTTAGCCTAGAGTCTGTTTCTTGACCTTCTTACTGATTCTGTGAGCTAAGCCATACCCTTTAATAAGTCCCTTCATGCTTAAATTAGCAAGAGAGAAACCTGCTGTCTGCAACCAAGAGAACTGACGGTTCCGTTAAGTGCTCAATAAATGTTAGCTGTTATTATCATTTTAAAACTGTGTCGAAAGCTCGTTAATAAGAGCACGTAATTACATTTCAGGAAAGGGAATTTTAAGCTACCAACTGGATACGACCGTGTAAAATGATTTCTACAGTAATGCTGCCCCTGACGAAGGGGATGTTCTGTGTCTGCATCCAGGATGATAGCCGCTAGTTACATGTGGCTATTGAACACTTGAAATGTGGCTACTATGACTGAGAAACCGAATTTTTAATTTGATTTAGTTTTTAATTCACTTATATTTAAAGACAAATAACGGCATGCAGATGGTGCCTACTGTTTTGGACAGCACAATCCTCAAGTGTCTCAGCCTCACCTTCCAGAAGGGTCTGGACAACCTTCTCTGTCTCTAGCCAAGAGACTTCTTCATTGGTTCTTCCTCAGTCCCCAGTCTCAAGCCACGTGTGGATGATCTGCAGAGGTGCAACGTTCCCCAACAGTGATAACTCTGATACAAGTTTAGGGTCTCATTGTCCTCAGGTTTCATTCCAGGATTGCAAGTTGGCTTTTTTATTTTTTAAGATTTATTTGTTTCTTTGACCATGCTGGGTCTTTAGTTGCAGTACGTGGGACCGAGTTCCCCAACCAGGGATCGAAACCTAGGCCTCCTGCATTGGGGTGCAGAGTTTTAGCCACTGAACCACCAGGGAGGTCCCACAAATTGGCTTTTTATTTACAAAACCCAAAGTTTATGGAAGTGCTTTTGCTAAAATGCAGTTTGTATTGAAAGGGAAATTTTACTTTTCGCTTAGAGAAAGAAAACCATTTATTATGTTAAATGTATATATATTTTTTCAATAACACCTAGGTGTTGAGTTTTCAAAAATATTGGAGTCCTTTATCAGTTAGACAAGTGGTTCTCATACTTTGCTGAGTATTAGAATCATTGTAAGAAAGTAATTTAATAATTGCAAGCCACACTCCAGACCAATTAAATTAGCATTGTAGGAAATGATTAAAGAGAACCAAAATTTTATCTCCAACAATCTACTTTTTTCAAAATTAGATTCCTATGTTAACTACTAATTAAAAGTTAATAAAAATATAAGAAAAATAATGATAGAATAATTTATAGTGATAGGATAATAATTTATTGTGAGCTAAGATAATTATAGACCTGTTATTCAAAGTCAAACTTTTTTTCCCATTTTGGTTGACTGGAGGCCACACAGAGACTGTAGTCATAGAGCCAGCATCCAGTAATTCTGGGAAGCTTCTGGAATACAAACGTTCACAAAGAGTACAGATTTCAGGGACTTCCCTGATGGCCCAGTGGCTAAGACTCCACACTCCCAATGCAGGGGGCCCCGGGTGGCTTCCCTGGTGCCTCAGAGGTTAAAGCGTCTGCCTGCAATGTAGGAGACCTGGGTTTAGTCCCTAGGTTGGGAAGATCCCCTGGAGAAGGAAATGGCAACCCACTCCAGTATTCTTGCCTAGAGAATCCCATGGACAGGGGAGCCTGGTGGGCTACAGTCCACGAGGTCACAAAGAGTCAGACACAACTGAGCAACTTCACTTTCACTTTCACTTTTTCAGGGAACTAGATCCTATGCTGTAACTAAGACCTGGCACAGCCAAGTAAATATTAAAAAAAAAAAAAGATAACAGAGTTCAGTCAGGCCCCTCTTTCAGATTGCCACTTTCACATGGATAAAGCCAAACAATAATCCTTACAGACCTTCCATACAACCAAACATATGGACAGCTCAAAAGAAGCTGAGAAAAAAGATGAGGTGTCCAAATTCAGTGTCATGTGGTCTCCCTTGCTCTTTTTTTTTTGTTCAGATGGTCCTTTTATTATGCTCCCATCCCTCCACTTGCCCACACACAGATGTTCCCTGTGAAAGAACTTGGCTCTATGCAGTTCATTCCAGAATGGGATGGTCCCAGAAAGTTTAAAGAAAGGAACTTGCATTTCCTGAGATGACTTGCGCTTGACATTAATTCATATTTAGGAAGGAGCTGCCTAAGCCTTTTATAAATACCCGTGAAACATAAGTGACTCAAAATTGATTTTATTTCCTTCTGTCCCCCTGATGGCTCTTTAATCTTCCTGGAGTGATGCTGTAACTTTGGTTCATGACAGCGGTGAGTGACAGCCTGGAGCTAGCCCTTTCCTCCAGCCCTGATTCAAAAGCAGTTGGGCGTTTCCCACAACTCAAGGGCCCAGGTGCTTGGAAATACTGCCAAGTACTTCTTCTAACTTAAAAAAAAAAAAAAAAGTAATTGTATCCATTAGTTCTGGGTTAGGTAACACTCAAAATTTTAAAAATCAGAGAGTACGAAGAACACAAAGTGCTATTTGTTCCTCTGTCCATGTCCCCCAGCTTCCCAGTTCTCTTCCCCAGTGCTACCAGTTGGAGTATCTTCTTCAAGATAGAGATTTTTTATTTTTAAAAAACACATTGGGAATCCCCTGGTGGTCCGGTGGTTAGGGCTCAGAGCCCTCACTGCCCGGGCCCAGGTTCACTCTTTGGTCAGGGAACTAAGATCATGCAAGCCTCGAGGCATGGCTAAAAATAAAAAATAAAAGAATGTGTTTATGTTTTCTTTTTCCTTTTTTCCCCTACTTTTTGGCTTGCCTTGCAGCATGCGGGATCTTAGTTACCTAAGCAATCAAACCCGAGCCCCTACAGGGGAAGCATGGAGGCTTAATCACCGGACCACCAGGGTTAAGTTCCTCTTCCCCCCTTTTATTCTTTTATTTTATATTAATGATAGCACACCCTACATATGTATTTTTCATCTGTCTAGTTTTCCTTCTACTCCTGCCACTAGCGTGGATGCAGCACGAGGAGAGGGACTTTAATGGTATAGCGTTATATCCTCAGTGTATAGAATGGCACCTGGCATACTGTAGTTTCTCCATAAATGTTCATTGAATCAAGTGAATGAACACACTGTTCTATCACTTGCCCTTAGGAAATCATCTCATTTCTTTCCATAAGGAACCTTCTGACTTATTTTGATGACTGTATAGGGATCCATTTCTGGACTCATTATTATTTATTTAATCAGATCCCTACTGATGGACATTAGTTTGTTTCTAATCCTCAGCTATGAAATATAGTACTGGCATTCATTATTCTTATACAGACATCATGTTGTATATACATGAGTATATTTAAATGGAAGAGAAACTCCTAAATGTAAAAGAGCTAGGTCAAGGATAAGCTTTGAGTTACATTTTGCCAGCTTCTTTTTAATCAGAAGCACCTTGCCACATCTAAATAGTGCTACTGTGGTCCATGGAGCACTTGATGTAAGCCTGTTCTAAGAAAATCCATCATTAATGAAATTGTTCTGGTTAGGCCCGAATTTATGACTTCCACTTACTCCTGCAAACCCAACAGGAAATCATCACCCAGGTGGGAGCTGTTGGAACAACACAGATGTATTTCAAAAACACAATGTAGAAAGACATGTGCACACTGCATGATTCCAAGAACACACGAGACAAATCTAGGTAACAGAAATCAGAACAGCAGCTGCCCAAGGTTTGAGGGGCAGAGACTTTGGATAAGGGATACTAGGCACCTTTCTGAAGAGAAGGAAACATTATATCTTGGTTTGGGTGGTGGTTTACATGAGTGTTTGCAATCAAACTCATTGACCTACATTACAGTGTAGATATTTGATTTTTGTAAAATATGCCTCAATTTTAAAAACTTGAAAAAAAAATGGAAAGACCTGGAGTTTGAGAGTATAACATGTTACTCCCTGCAGATTCCAGTCATGCTGGCCTTTTTTCCATTCCCCAAGTGCACTGTGCTTTTCCTCACCTGTCAGCATGCATGTATGCTATTCCCACTGCCTGAAACACTCCTTCCTTTTTACCAACATATAACTACACCCATTCACCCATACACACACACATGCACACGCACATCTGCCTTTTTATAATTCACAGTGCATCAAAAATATATTAAAAAATAAAAAGAAATACAAAACAATATATAAAATAGTTCCCTCTTATACTTGGGATGCCAAGGAGAAGGGAATGACAGAGGATGAGATGGCTGGATGGCATCACCGACTCGATGGACGTGAGTTTGAGTGAACTCCGGGAGTTGGTGATGGACAGGGAGGCCTGGTGTGCTATAGTCCATGGTGTTGCAAAGAGTCGGCCATGACTACTGACATATATGGGGTGTATGTTCTAAGACCTTCAGTGGATGCCTGTAACCTCGGAGAGTACCAAGCTCCATATATACTATGTTTTCCCCTATACATACATACTTTCGTTGTTCAGTTGCTAAGTCATGTCTGACTTTTTGTGACCCCCGTGTGCTGCAACATGCCAGGCTTCCCTGTCCTTCACTATCTCCCGGAGTTTGCTCATCCATTGAGTCTTTGTGGCCATCCAACCATCTCACCCTCTGTCGTCCCCTTCTCCTCCTGCCTTCAGTCTTTCCCAGCATCAGGGTCTTTTCCAATGAGCTGGCTCTTTGCATCAGGTATCTAAAGTATTGGAGCTTCATCGTCAGTCCTTGCAATGAATATTCAGGGTGATAAAGTTTAATTTCTAAATTAGGCACAGTAAGAGAATATCCAAATTGCCAGCATCACTACTTTTGAGCCTTGGGGCCATTACTAAGTAAAATAAGATTTACCTGAACACTGTGATATGATGACAGTCTGATAACCTAGAATACTAAGTGACTAACTAATGAGTTAGCATATATATTGTGGGTACTTGTCACAGCCCTGGTGGGATGAAGCAGGATGGCATGAGATATCATCAAGCTACTCAGAATGGTGCACAATTTAAAACTTATAAGTTGCTTATTTCTGGAATTTTCCATTTAATATTATTGAACCTTGGTTGACTGTGGGCGACAGAAATGCTAGAAAGCAAAACCGTGGGGAAGGGATGGGATTAGATAGAAAATGGCTGGAATGATACATTTACTGTATGAATTACCTTGTAACCTGTATGAATTGCTTTATAAAACTCAGGCATAAGAAAATGTACATTTCTCAATTTTGAGGAGACTTGAACTTAAATGCAGCTCTATCTCTACCTTCCCAGGTGATGGTGGGTGACACAGTGTTGCTCTTTTTTGGCCACACTGCCAACTTGGCCACCTGAACCAAGAAATATCTGGAGTTTAAGAAATTCAGAAAAATTAAATGGTCTTTGGTCCACATGGTGGTCCCTGAGATGCTCATTGTTCTGTGTGGTTTACTTTAAGGCGAAAGGCTCAGCATAGTGTCAAGCTCAATCATCAGGAGCCTCTTGGAGGGTCCCAAGACCTAGGAGGTGGTTAGCACTCAATCTTCCTAGGGCTGCCAGGCACCCCCATCCTACCACCTTCTGGGGTTCCACGTGGGGCTGAGGAACGAGCCTCTGTTGTTCTGGACCTTGCCTTCCTTTCAACCCCCAATGGGTGTGCACTTCAGAAAACTGTCCTGCAGAAATGGCAGCTATTGTTCTGTGTGGTTTACTTTAAGGCGAAAGGCTCAGCATAGTGTCAAGCTCAATCATCAGGAGCCTCTTGGAGGGTCCCAAGACCTAGGAGGTGGTTAGCACTCAATCTTCCTAGGGCTGCCAGGCACCCCCATCCTACCACCTTCTGGGGTTCCACGTGGGGCTGAGGAACGAGCCTCTGTTGTTCTGGACCTTGCCTTCCTTTCAACCCCCAATGGGTGTGCACTTCAGAAAACTGTCCTGCAGAGAATGGCAGCAGACAGAGTGGCTTTGGGGAGACTCCTTAAAGCTGGTAAATCCCCATGCTGGAGTCAGCCTCAGCTTTCATTAAATAGCAAATGGGAAAACTGGAAAAGGAGAAGGAACCTTTTTTTTAAGCTTCTAAGGATTTTGCAAACAATTGAAGTAATTAAAAGTTCTCAGAAGTAGCCGATGGTGCCCTTTTCACCGAGGGAATGTGGGCCAAGCATGATATATTAAAAGAGAGGGAGCTGCTCTATTGAAGTTAAAAATAATCTTCTGTCACATGGCTAATTTGTTGGAATGCAGCAATTAAAGGGCTCTGGGCAGAGCGAGAGCTGGAAGCAGCTGGGGAGCTTGCAGGCAGAGTGCACGCCCTGGGGACTGTTGTTTGCAGAGAGAGAAAACACTGTCACAGCTGACTTAGGGCACCTTATCAGAAAGCCCACAAAGGAGCCAGGAAGAAGGAAAAGTGGGGTTGATTTTAGACCTGTGACCTGTGGGTTTATCAGACAGTGTAGGGATGGGTCAGGACTTGTCACCTGTGCTCTGGGATGGTGACTCACTCAGCAAGGATGAAGGCTTTCCAGTTTCCCCTGCACTTTGAAAACGCATGCCTTTGAATCCATTTCAAAGGAACACATAACCCGAAGGAACCCTTTGATCCTAAATCCATGGGAAAAACCAATCTATATGATCTTGAGGGGCAAAGCTCAGGCCAAGAATATAAATCCTAGATTGGGGAGTTATGTTTTAAAAGTTTTTTGTTTTTGTTTTCCTGAAATTTTGAGTTGAAAGAGGCTTTTTGTTTGTTTTCACTTTTTGGCTGCCCTCGGTGGCATGTGGGATCTTAGTTCCCTGACCAGGGAGCGAACCCATGCCCCCCGCTGGACCACCAGGGAAGTCCCAAAAGAGCTTTAAGGAAATGGTTATCTATCTGGTATAATATGAGTTTTCCATGTGGCAACATGCTCAGAGAGGCTGATTTGCCCATCATCACTCAACAAGCCAGAGACGGAAGCTAGGTTCTAATTCAGGTGTTTAACTTGAGAGGAGGACATGATGGTTAGGAAGGGTAGGGGTCACATGACCATGATGTAGAGTCCTGGCTCCAGGGGTTGTGGAACCCTTCACAAGTGCCTAACCCCTTCATCTCAGTTTCAGTGTGTGTAGAGTAGAAATAACAATAGTATCTACCACCCAGAATTGTTACAGTGCATGTGAAGTGCCTACTGTCTCTCTTGATTAAATGCTAAATAAAGTGTTAGCTGTTATTTTTCCATGGTTTTTTCTACACTGCCCTGCATTCTAGCACCATCTTTCGAGTTAACTTGCCCACACAGCCTCTTCTTTCTGGTTGGGATTGTCTTTCTCTTCTTTCTACCTCCAGCTCTCAATCATTACATATAAAGGAAAAGAGAATCAGTCACTTTCTCCTAGCATTTCGTGCATCGCAACACACTCATATTACTTGTCTTCTCTCAAGCTATATAGGCCCTCCAGTCTATGCTTCCAGGTTGCCGGCAAGCAGAAATGGCACCAAGATGAAGAAGCAAGTATTGCTGCCCCAAATGCAGTAACCAGAGCTATCTGAATCTTTTAGAATACTTGATCAATTTTCAGGTTTATAAAGGCACCATGGAGGGGCTCTGAATGTCTGATGGATGTTTGGGCTTCACAGCCTAAGCACCCTTGGAAAGTGGAAGCCAAGTTCTGTGTGTGCGTATATATTGCAAGGAAATGACAACCTACCTGACTCTAGCTTGAGCCAGAAATGGGCAAGTTTAGTGGGTCATGTAACCACAAGACTAGATAGATTTCATTTCTGACTAGATCCAAGGGTCAACAACATCCCCAGGGCAACTTTCTGCTTTGTGGGCTCTGTTCTTCAGTAGGGCCAAGGAAATGAGCTTCTCTGATTGAACAGATTGGATCACATGTCCCAACAGCATCTGACTTGCAACACTCACTAGCTTTGCATACACTATAGCAGGAACAGTTCCTCCTGGGAAGATGGGGTACAGAGACCAGAAGAAAGGGAAAGGCACATAGAAACCCATTAATACCAAAGCCGAGGGCACTTATGTGCACTTTTCTGAGGGGGTGGTTTATAGCTTGCTTCATATCTTCCCAATGTTCTGTAATCCAAGAAATAATAAAAGTTTGGGAGAGAAAGTGCTTTTTCCCCCACTCCAAATATTTCCTTCCTGTAGAGGGTCATTAATTACCATTAACGCTCCCAGCTCCTCTGCACGTCTTCCTTCTCCTGCACTTAGGGAAGAAGGATTATTAGGAGAAGCTGGACATGAGTCTCCCAGTGTCGTCCTCTTCCTGGGCTCTCAGGGTTGAAATGCTGGGAAGCAGCATTCCTCCACCCAAGGAGGGCACCCTGGTCCACTGTTTCCTGGCACTGTGGGAAAGTCTGTTTAATTAGGATTCAAGAAAGCCTACTGGGCACACATGCTCAGCCACATCTCTTAACATGTAGCCTTATCAGAAGATAATTCATCCCCTGACCACCCAGACCCCCAACTGATTCAGAGCCTGAATAGGGAGGAGGTGTCCTTTTTATTGAGCCCCTTCTCAAAAGTCAACAAGAACCATCCACTTTGGTTATTAGGGGCCCATAGATTTCATCCTTTCATGCTCCGCTTCTTGGCCAGGTCCCCCACAGGAGAAGCTGTCCACAGAGACAGTGGAGTGCTGGGAGCAGGCTCAGAGGGTGGCCACAAAAATGATAAGAGGCAAGGAAGCTAGATTTACAACAGCAGGTGAGAGAAACGGGCAGGTGGGGGGAAAAGCCAGTGGAGGGGTGACTCAGGAGTAACTTGGACCTTCCCAGGCGGTCCAGTGATTAAGACTCCATGCTCCAATGCAAGGGGTGTGGGCCTGATCCCTGGTCAGGGAACTAGGAGCCTGCATGCTGCATAACGTGGCCAAAAAGTAAAAAATTTTTAAATAAAAAACACAGATTAAAAATATAGTAAAAATAGTAGCCTCGACCAAAACCGTGCTAAGGGTGTGGCGTCACTGGTATTTTTCCACAACCTCACTCTGACCCTGAGTGTGGTCACGTGTGTGTGTCTCACCTCTCCCATCCCACTCGGGTCCTTCCAAGCCCACCTCTTTGAAACTAATTGTTTTAATTCCACAGAGGTGCGGGAAGTTGGGGCACACAAATCAACTTTAAAAATAACACTATAATTTCTTTTTGATTACAGAAGTAATATGCAATCTGTGAAAAGAACGGAAAAAGATACAGAAAAGTATAAAGAGAAAACTACAATCCACTCTAAGCCCTCAACCCTAAGATAGCTATCGTTAGGATTTTGGTCTGTTACTGTCCAGCCTTCTTTCTATACATATTTTTTTAAATGCAGTCTTCATTTCTTTTTAAAAAGATTATAAAAATATTTCAAATAAAATGGCAGTATGTAGTGTAAAAGAGGAAAATATGATGCTATTTCTTATAATATTATTTCTCTTAGTATTACGATCTACGTATACTGCTAAGTGAGTATTTCTGTTGCTCACTGCTCCCTTTTCCCTCTCCTGGCCTCAGCAATGGTTGGCACTGTGGCACTCAGCTGAGAGGAAAGTGCGGGTGTCATCAGCACCCACTTTAGAGACAGGGAACTGTGGCTTAGCCACAGCCATACCCAACTGCCGTGTGGCCAGGATCCCAGGGGACACAGTTTCCTAACGTAATAGATCCCTTTGCTGAGAAAAGCGAGTGAAGAAGGTGGCTTCCATAAGCCAGGGTTCTTGACCTTCCTTCTTTATTCAGAAATACCCATCACATCTACCATAGTTGCCTCCAAAGCCCCAGGATTTTGATTCTGATTCTGGGAGCATATAGCTGCAAATGAACAAAGAGCTGAGGGAAAGTTCTTTATCAGCAGGAGAATTATTTTATTCCATGTGTTTCCTTACATGAGTTGGGACAATAAGGGAAAAGAATGAGAAGAAATAAAAAGCTAGTTACTCAGGCTACTTTTAATGAATCACAACTACACCCCCCCCACCCCGCCCCACACAGTGTCATTACCCATCCCCAGTCAGGAAAGGCTTGAGTTTTTCCATGCCAAGAAAAACAGAGGGCAGGAAGAAACAAATTATGACCTTGTTTGTGTTTTGTTTCTTAACTATTTGATTTATAGGCCCAGATCCAATGATTATGGATGAAAGAAAATATCCCAGTGTCCCAAAGCTAACCTGAACTTAACCGGGGTGGATCTCACGTCCACTGCTCAAAGTTAGCACGAAGTTAAAATGCTTTCAGAATAAAGCCTCAGGGTTGAGGCTGCCTGAGCAGCCCAGTAGCAAAGCCAGATTCCTTTCCCATTGCCCCAATTCAGATGAATACTGTGAAGAATTTAAAAATACTAAGTATTGGTGAGAATGTGGAAAAACTGGAGCCCTTGTGCGCTATTGATAGGAATAGGAATGTGAAATGGTATAGCTGCTATATGGAAAATAGTATAGCAGTTCCTCAAAAACTTAAAAGCAGAATTACTATATGATCCAGCAATTTCATTTCCAGGTACTCAAAAGAATTAAAATCAGGGTCTCAAACAAATACCTTATACCTAAATATTATTATTTATGGTTGGTCTTTTGTTTGCCCAACCATTATTTCTTGTTCTGGGAGGCAACAACTAATACATTTGCCTTTAAATCTATCAAATGCACCCCCTGCCCCTCATAGCTGCCTCGTACTTGGAGGAATTCTGAATTAAGCAAAATGAGGGTAAAATTTTTTGAGCTGGCCCTTCAGAGAGCCACCAGACTGGTTGAAATGAACAGCCACAATTTTTAAAGAATGAGATCACTGCTACTACCTCCAGGACTAGGAACTTGTGCTAGGAAAGGGGACTGCCATGGCCGAAGCTTTCTGCCGAACTGGAGAGCAGGGGGTGGAGACAGGGCAAGTTAAAACATCACAGAGTTCTTTGACTGAGATTCATCTGTTTTTTTTTTTTCCTTGATTAAGCATTCACCTGGTTGTTGTAATTTTTTGCTTAGTTTCCAGAATGCCAATAAAGTTGATTTTGAGAGGGAAAAAGGAGAGAAAAATATCATGTAGCCATGGAGCTCTATAGAAAGAAAACATAATGATGTTTTGGACGGAGTAGCCGCTCAGGATGTGGTGGCTCACCGAGGCCTCACCCAGGGGTTGACATTTAACCAGAGATTAGACTGATAAATCTAAGTGTGAAGTTGGGCAGAGAGAATATCCCCAAAGTAAGCTTGTGCTTGGCATGTAGAAATCAAACCATCTCACCCCCCCCACCCCGCCCCACACAGTGTCATTACCCATCCCCAGTCAGGAAAGGCTTGAGTTTTTCCATGCCAAGAAAAACAGAGGGCAGGAAGAAACAAATTATGACCTTGTTTGTGTTTTGTTTCTTAACTATTTGATTTATAGGCCCAGATCCAATGATTATGGATGAAAGAAAATATCCCAGTGTCCCAAAGCTAACCTGAACTTAACCGGGGTGGATCTCACGTCCACTGCTCAAAGTTAGCACGAAGTTAAAATGCTTTCAGAATAAAGCCTCAGGGTTTGAGGCTGCCTGAGCAGCCCAGTAGCAAAGCCAGATTCCTTTCCCATTGCCCCAATTCAGATGAATACTGTGAAGAATTTAAAAATACTAAGTATTGGTGAGAATGTGGAAAAACTGGAGCCCTTGTGCGCTATTGATAGGAATAGGAATGTGAAATGGTATAGCTGCTATATGGAAAATAGTATAGCAGTTCCTCAAAAACTTAAAAGCAGAATTACTATATGATCCAGCAATTTCATTTCCAGGTACTCAAAAGAATTAAAATCAGGGTCTCAAACAAATACCTTATACCTAAATATTATTATTTATGGTTGGTCTTTTGTTTGCCCAACCATTATTTCTTGTTCTGGGAGGCAACAACTAATACATTTGCCTTTAAATCTATCAAATGCACCCCCTGCCCCTCATAGCTGCCTCGTACTTGGAGGAATTCTGAATTAAGCAAAATGAGGGTAAAATTTTTTGAGCTGGCCCTTCAGAGAGCCACCAGACTGGTTGAAATGAACAGCCACAATTTTTAAAGAATGAGATCACTGCTACTACCTCCAGGACTAGGAACTTGTGCTAGGAAAGGGGACTGCCATGGCCGAAGCTTTCTGCCGAACTGGAGAGCAGGGGGTGGAGACAGGGCAAGTTAAAACATCACAGAGTTCTTTGACTGAGATTCATCTGTTTTTTTTTTTTCCTTGATTAAGCATTCACCTGGTTGTTGTAATTTTTTGCTTAGTTTCCAGAATGCCAATAAAGTTGATTTTGAGAGGGAAAAAGGAGAGAAAAATATCATGTAGCCATGGAGCTCTATAGAAAGAAAACATAATGATGTTTTGGACGGAGTAGCCGCTCAGGATGTGGTGGCTCACCGAGGCCTCACCCAGGGGTTGACATTTAACCAGAGATTAGACTGATAAATCTAAGTGTGAAGTTGGGCAGAGAGAATATCCCCAAAGTAAGCTTGTGCTTGGCATGTAGAAATCAAACCATCTTGACTCAAAAAAGAAATTTTTGGCCATTAGAGTGTTGGGTTGTTTTTTTTTTTTGGTCAGATATGGATCTAGATGGAAGGTTGATAAATTCCTCTCTCACTCTTAACTATAGAAAAAAGATGTCTGACCTCACTCATGAGAAGAGAAATGCGAGTCAAAACCACAGTGTGATATGATTTTTTAAATGTCTCATCATTTTGTTTTGCTGGCTGTGCTGGGTCTTCGTTGCTGTGCTCAGTTGCAATGAGCAGAGTACAGGCTTCTCTTGTTGCAGAGCTTGAGCTCTAGGGCTCAAGGTCTTCAGTATTTGCTGCTCGCAGGCTCAATGGTGGTGGTGCATGGGCTTAGTTGCCCCACGGCATGTGGAAATTTCCCAGACCAGGGATTGAAACTGTGTCTCCTGCATTGGCAGGTGGATTCTTCATCACCGAATCCACCAGGGAAGTCCTAAAAAATGTCTCCCTGTTATAATCCAAAAACTTTGATAACACACACTCTGAGACTGTGAGGAAACCAGGACTCATGTGCATCGCCAGTAAGAATATAAATTGGTGCAATTGCCAACATTACAATTGCATGTGCTTTTGACTTAGAATTCCCACTTCTTCTTATACATGTGCACAGTGATAAAAGATCAGAGTTGTATTAATTGTAGCATTATTTGCAATTCCAAAACACTGGAAACCCAAATCTCCATCAGCAGGAGACTAGTTAAATTATGATATATTCATACCAAACTCTGAATACAGAACTGTAGAAAACTAGGCAACTGTAAAAACTATGTAAAAATAAAGGAAGAGGCACTTCATGTATCATTATCTAAACATTTCTAAGACGTCATTAAGTAAAAAAGACAAGATACAGAAGGGTGATGTTCACTACCTTTTATATATAAAGAAAACTTAAGTATAAAAATGTTAGTTGCTCAGTTGTGTCTGACACTTCGCGACCCCATGGACTGTAGCCTGCCAGTCTCCTCCATCCATGGGTTTTCCCAGGCAGGAATACTGGAGTGGGTGGCTATTGTAGCTATTCCCTTCTTAAAGGGATCTTCTTGACCCAGGAATTGAACCCACATTATAGGCAGATTCTTTACTGTCTGAGCCACCAGGGAAGCCCTTAAAACTAAGTATAAATATGTGTATTTACTTGCATTTTGCATAGAGAAACTCAGGAAGGATACACAAAAAAATTATTAAATGGTTTCTGTGGTGGTAAAGTGGAAGGGAATGGAAAGTAGGTAGAAAGGTGATGGGCAAGATACTTTTTATTGAGATGTTTAATTTTATTTTTAGTTTGGAGCCATGTGAATATATTAACTTAAAAGTTAAATTTAAACTTGTTTCCTCTTAATTTATTACTACCTCTTATCTTAATTTATTAATTTATCACTTAATCCATAGCCATTGTTCACTCCTCCATCTGCTCTCCTGAGGAAGTGTTTAGTTAAAAGAATGTGGATGATGGTTATAAAAAGTACATTAGTGCGTATATATTTTTTTAAAGCTGACTTTAAAAACACATTAGAGATTAATCTAATCACGAAGGAGATTTCTGTGCTTTACCCCTCATTCTCCACAGATTAAATAAAGGTCATTGACCAAAGACATTTGGAACATTCTGAAGGCAAAAACCAGCCTAAAGGAAACTTTGTGTTTGTGGAAACATTATGATTTTTCAAAGTGGCCTTTGGCTCAGTAGATTGTAGTAAAAACAATGACATCATCCAGTCTCTGAACTGAATCATCTTTATCAAAAAGAACCCTTTACCGGGTAAAGAATTTCTAAGTGTTAACATCTTTTCACATCCATTTTTTCACTGACTCCGTGTCTGGGAAGTATTGTAGTCTTTTAATGTTTTTTGATTCCCCCCTTATGCCCTTCCCCTAACCACTAAATTAACTTTGTCTGTTTTTTCCTTAACAGCTTTATAACTCACATATCATACAAATTATCTACGAAAAGTATACAATTCAGTATCTTTTAGTATAGTTACAGAGTTGTGCAGGCATCATTGCAATCTAATTTTATAACATTGTCACCATACACAAAAGAAGCTTCATCCCCATTAGTGGTCGTTCACCATTTTTCCCAGCCCTCTCAGCCATGTACAACCACTAAATGTACTTTCTGTCCCTCGCTATAGATGTGCCTTTTAAAAAAATAATTGATTAATTAAGTAGGCTGAGTGGAGTCTTAGTTGTGGCAGGTGGGCTTAGTTGCCCTGTGGCATGTGGGATCTTAAGTTTCCTGACCAGGGATCGAACCCTCACCTCCGGCAGTGGAAGTGCAGATCTCAACCACCAGGCCACCAGGGAGCTCTCTAGATGTGCCTTTTTGTGAAATTATATATATATATGAAGCCATACTGTATGTGGTCTGTTGTGATGGGTTTCTTTCACTTAGCACGATGCTTTCAAGGTACATTCATGTTTTAGCATGCTCTTTTTTTAACTGCTGAATTATATTTCATTGTAAGGACACATACACATTTATTTATGTGCATATGGAATCCCATGGACAGAGGAGCTTGCTGGGCTACAGTCCATATGGTAGCAAAGAGTTAGGCACGACTGAAGCAACTTAGCATAGCATATCTAGATGATCATATAAAATAAATCCTATAAACATCATCCTAATAGATGCAGACAAAATATGTGACAAGCTTTAGTCTCCTTTTATGATTTAAAGAGAAAAAAAAGACACCTCAGGAAACAAGGTAGATAGAATTCTATCAGATGAAGAGTATCTACTGACAAATCTACCACATCATGTTTAATTGTCAGAGGCAGAATGCTTTCCTACTAAGATTAGGAACAAACCAGAGATGCTCATTTTATAGTTTTTATTCAGTGTTCTACCAGAAATGCTAGTGTGTAATACTCCTTGCCAGTGAAATAAGGCAAGGAAAAAGGCATATAGATTGGAAAGGAACAAGTAAAACCATCTCTATTAGCAGATGATACGATTGCCACATAGAGTTTTCTAAGAAACTTATAAACAATCACTAGATCTATAAGTGAGTTTAGCAAGATTATAAGATACTAAGTCAACGTACAAAATCAATTATATTTCTCTATTATAGCAGCAAACAATTGAAAATGAAATAATTCCATTTGCAATAGCAGAAAACCATAAAATATTTAGAAACAATTTTGACAAAGGATGTAGAAGACCTCTATGCTGTAAACCACAAATTGAAAAAACATTCAAATAAATGGAGCAGTGTACCATGTTGGCGGATTATGAGCCTCAGGATTATTAAGGTGTTTGTTCTTTATAAATTCATCTATAAGTGCTTTTACAGAAATTAACAGGCTGATTTTTAAAAGTATCCTTATTATTTGGGGATATGTTCAGATTCACAGAAAAGTTGCAAAATAGTACAGAGTTTTTAAATACCTCTCACCCCACTTCCAATAATGTTAATATCTTGAATATACCATAGTACATTTGTCAAAACTAAGAAATCAACACTGGTACATTACTGTCACTTTAATCTGAATTTTACTGTTGTTTTTCTTTTCCCCCCCCTGATACCCTTTTTCTTTTTTTCTAGGATCCAATCCCGGCTGCCAGTTTGCATTCGAGTAGTTCTGTCTCCTTAGTCAGAGTGGATCTGTGACAATTTCTCCTTGTTTCCTTGTTTTTATTTTTTAAATAAGTGTGATGGTTTTGATTGCTATTGGTCAGATATTTTGGATAATGTTCCTCAGTTTGGGTTTGCCTAAGGTTTTTCTCCTATTTAGAATGAATTATGGGTTTGGGGGAAGAATGCCAGAGTGGAGAGTGCTTTTGTAGCACATACCAGGGAGTACATGCTATGAACATGATTTGTCCCTGGTGATGTTAACCTTGATTACGTTTCTCAACAAGCTGATTTTAAAACTTTGGTGAAAACATAAAGGGTCTAGAGTAGTAGAAACAATTTTGAAAACTCAGAAAAGCTTGACTCTCAGCCTTACAAAGTGATCATAACCAAGAGAGTGTGGGACTGATGTAAGGCTAGACAAATGACTGGAACAGAATAGCAAGGTGAGAAAAAGATCTACACTTATGTGGTCAGTCAGTTTTCGACAAACATGAAAACAATTTGGCGGGGAACTGTTTTCATTGAACAGTGTTGAAACCCTGAGTATCCACTTGGAAAAAAAAGAGATTGAGAAAGCCAGCTGAGGTCACCAAGTTTGTGAGTAGCAGGGACACAGATTTCAAGCTAGACTTTCTCTGGCTGTTACGAGCTACCATTGTGAATATAAATTTATTTAAGTCATAATATTTTCCTGAATCAAATTCACTTTGAAGCCATATTCTTAAAAAATGTCTATTGTCATGGAAAAAAAAAAAAGCAGAGACTGAAGAATCATGCCTGATTAAAGGAAACCAAGGAGATATCCATTAATGCAATACATTATCCTGACTTGGATCCCTGATCCCATAGACATATCAAAATTTCACAAAGAACTGTATTACAATGATTGGGAAGTAATGTGGACAGCTTGTTAGACAATAGTTTTATCTGCATGTTAAATTCTCTGAACTTGAAAATCATGTAGGGGCTTTTCATAGAAGACGTGGAATTATTTGGAGGTAAGTGTCATGGGCTCTGCAACTTAACTCTGAAATGGTTTGGTTTAATAATTTTAACGACAATAATAAAAATAAAAATAAATTAAATTAAATATGGAAAAATAATAACCATTGGTGAATCTAAGTTAAAGTGGGAATTGATTATATTATTCTTTCAACTTTAGTTCAGTCGCTCAGTTGTGTCTGACTCTTTGCAACCCCATGGACTGCAGCACACCAGGCTTCCCTGTCCATCAACAACTCTCAGAGTTTGCTCAAACGTATGTCCATTTAGTCGTTGATGCCATCCATCCAACCATCATCCTCTGTCATCCCCTTCTCCTTTTGCCTTCAATCTTTCCCAGCATCAGGGTGTTTTCCATTAAGTCAGTTCTTTGTATCAGGTGCCCAAAGTATTGGAGTTTCAGCTTCAGCATCAGTCCTTCCAATGAATATTCAGGACTGATTTCCTTTAGGATGGACTGATTGGATCTCCTTGCAGTCCAAGGGACTCTCAAGAGTCTTTTCCAACACCACAGTTCAAAAGCATCAATTCTTCGGCGCTCAGCTTTCTTTATGATTCAACTCTCACATCCACACATCACTACTGGAAAAACCATTTGAAATTCTAAAAAAGAAATTTAAATATTAATTTAAAATAAACCACCTTAATCTGATTCTAATTCCAGCTGCCAAGATGGTGGCAAATTGAGTCTCAGTCATTTATGAGCATTTATCTCCTCTGGTCCAGGGATTTTACATAGTGCAGAACATTCAGGAGGGGCCCTTTAGTCTTCAGTCCACACTGGTCACTGCCTGGAGATCAGGCTGAGCTAACAGCCTCTGCACTGATGCTCAAATATGTCTACTATCTGGGAGCACTGGCAACAAGGGTCCAGTCTTTCTGCATGCATCATGTAACCTTTCTACTTCAAAATCCTATCACTAACCTAGGTCCCCTTGGCAAAGCTTATAGGTTCTTGCTACTGGAGGAATCCCAAACTGCTTTCTTCTTCCCAGACTCAGGAAGCCCAAATTAGCTTTTGTGGTACTCCAAATATATTTGTCCAACCCCTCCCTTGGTGGAGAGTTTCTTCCATGCTAGCTTCTTCAGTTCAGTTCAGTCGCTCAGTTGTGGCCAACTCTTTGCGACCCCATGAGTTGCAGCACACCAGGCCTCCCTGTCCATCACCAACTCCCAGAGTTCACTCAAACTCATGTCCATTGAGTCAGTGATGCCATCCAGTCAGCCATCCATCCCCTTCTCCTCCTGCCCCCACTCCCTCCCA
>SJYC01016848.1:0-30062 GCA_006408675.1 Madoqua kirkii
AGAGGACTGTTGTAGTAAGCAGAATCCCCCACCCCCTAAACCTGAAAATATATTGGGTCCCATGGTGAAAGAGATAAAGATTGCACAGAGAATGAGGGTTACTAATCAGCTGATGTTAATAAAGGGAGAGCAGCCTAGCTTTGCCAAGTGGGCCCCAGGGTAATGACTGCTGCTGCTGCTGCTGCTGCTGCTGCTGCTGCTAAGTCGCTTCAGTCGTGTCCAACTCTGTGCGACCCCATAGACAACAGCCCACCAAGCTATCCCGTCCCTGGGATTCTCTAGGCAAGAACACTGGAGTGGGTTGCCATTTCCTTCTCCAATGCATGAAAGTGAAAAGTGAAAGTGAAGCCGCTCAGTCTTGTCTGACTCCTAGCGACCCCATGGACCGCAGCCTACCAGGCTCCTCCGTCCAAGGGATTTTCCAGGCAAGAGTACTGGAGTGGGCTGCCATTGCCTTCTCCGAGGGTACTGACAGGGGTCCTTAAAGTGAAAGAGTCAGGATGGCAGATGTGGGAACACAAGCAAGGTCAGACGATGCAAGATGAGGACTCGGCTGCTTGGCTTTGAAGCTGGAGGAAGGAGGCTTCCAAAAGGTCGCCTCTAAAAACTGGAAGAGGCAAGAAAATGGACTTTTCAGTAGATTCTTCAGAGGAATGCCAACCAGTGAGACTTCTGCCTCAACTTTAATCTCCAGAACTGCAACCTAATACATTTGTGTTGTTGTTTTTTTCTCATTTGTGTTGTTTTAAGCCATTCGATTTGTGGTGATTTGTTACAGCAGCCATGGAAAACTCATAGTTGTTGACACAAGTGCCTTTGATGGCACAGACTGCAATGTTTTGGTGTTATCTTTGTTTAGAGGGACCAGGGAGAAAGTAAGGGAATATTTACACAGCATTAAAAAAAAAAAAAGCACTGATTCTCACAACCATCCTCTTACCTGGACCACCCTCCAGGCTCATCTCCTTTGCTCTGCCCTTGCCTCTCCAACCCAGCCTTCTCACCCCTGCCCTACCCACCCATTTCCCCATTGCTCAAAGGATCAGATGTTAAAGCCTCACCATCAAAAGGGGAAAGTGGATCTGAACTCCGCCCACTGCTCTGGTTTTCCTGGGGCCCCTCAAACTGGCCTGGGCACAGATGGTTCTCTCTGCCTGGAACAACCTCCACCCTGCTCAAACATCACTCCTCTTCACCTCCTCACCAGAGTCCCCGATCTCAAAAGCCCTCCCTCACCCCCTCTCTCCACACCTTAAGGTCCTCTTTTTGCTCCATGTAATTTTCCCCAATAGCATTTATGATCATTTATCATTTTATATTTGGACTGTGCAAAGGGGCAGGCTTAGGTCTGTCCCTGGCATCGCTGTATTCTCAGCCATAGCCCGATGAGGATGTGAGCATATATAATATAAATGTGTGTAGTGCGTACTCTATATATTAATAACAGCTTGGAGCTGGCATTTAGTAGAAACCCGGTGGTTGTTGAAGGAATGGATGAGAGTGAGAGAAGAAAACAGAGTTATGGAAACTCTCTTAGGTTATGGTGCCAACAAGAAAAAGAAGTTACGAGGCAGAGAGATTATTTTCCAGCGATAGAGATGGATTCTAAAGAAAGACAGCTGGAGGCCATGAGACCAAGAGTGTTCGAGACGATTAAAGATAAGTAAAGACTCAAGGACCTGATACCCAGAGACTAACTCCTGCCACTCGCTTCTCCCACCTCCCATCCTCCTTGCCAAGCTGTGCAGACCAAGAGATGGGCCAAGACCCAAAGTCTTTGTGATGCCCAGCCCATCCTGTTTCCTCTCGCCCCCACCACCCTGGCAGTAACCTTCTGTACTTTCGGGCCCCATGCTGGAGCATGCGACATCCCCTTCTCCGTGTTCGGTTCTTTCCTCTAGGCCATTCATAGTCTCCATTACCACTGACGCACGCACTCCAGCGCCCTTACAGTGCCCCATCCTGCGCACGCGCCCCTCTCACCACGCCCCCTCTGGGCCGCGCCTGCGCTCACCGGTCACGACGTGCGTGGCTCCCACGAGGCGCGCCCCTTCCTCCAGCGCGCGGCGTCGCAGCACCCCGCAGAAGGTGCAGCAGGCTCGGCTGCGACCGGAGCCAGCCGTGCTGCGGGCCACGGCGTCCATCGTCCAGCCCCCGAAGAGGTCCGCGTAGGCCACGACGGTGAGCGGGAGCTCCCAGAGTGCCGCCTGCCGCCGCACAGCCGCCAGCGCCGCATCCCGGTAGCCGCCGATGCCTTCGTCCACCGCCACGAGATGCAACGAGATGCCCAGGCGCGGGGCCAGTTCTCGCAGCACGTGCGCCAACACCGTGGAGTCCTTGCCGCCCGAGGCGCCCACGGCCACCACAGCGCCAGGAGGCAGCAGGCGGCCGGCGACCACCGTGTGCAGCACCTCGGCCTCAAAGGCGGCACAGAAGCAGGCGCCGCACAGCGCCTGGCCCGAGCGCGGACGGCGGAGGGCGGCGCGCGCCTTGTGGCAAGAGGCGCACTGTGGGGCGGGCATCGTGGAGTCCTGGAGAGGCGGGAGGGGTCGGCTTCTCCTGGATGGGTGGAGAGGGGAGGTGGGTTACACGTGGATTCCGGATTACGGGTCGTTGCTTGCAGAGGGTAGTGTCCCTGCTGAGAATAGTGGGGACCAGGTAGGCTTCTTCCAGAGTAGTTGTACAGTTGGTAGTTTAGTCGCTAAGTCGTGTTCGACTCTTGCGACCCCTTGGACAGTAGCCTGCCAGGCTCCTCTGTCCATGGAATTCTCCAGGCAAGAATACTGGAGTGGGTTGCCATTTCCTTCTCCATCTTCCAGAGTAAGGGAGGGTTATATGTATACAGTTGACCCTGTTGGGAGTACAACCAAATTCCACATAACTTTGCAGTAGGCCTTCCATATCTTCCCTGTTCCAAGTCCAAGGATTCAACTAAACTGCGCATGGTGTAGTATTGTATGTATTTATTGGGGAAAAAAAAGTCTGAACCTCAGTGGAGCAGTTCAAACTCATGTTGTTTGGAGGAGGCTAGTGCCTCCAGGAAGGCTTCTTGGATTACACCCATTACACACCAAGGAGAGAGAAGTAGCTGGTTGGGGGTGAGGGGTGGAGGGGAGAGGGAGAGATAGGCAAGTTAGGTCAGATTCTGTTTAGAGGGATGGAGGTGCATATTAAGGACCCGTTTCACAGTCTCCGGGGAAGCCACCCTTCTTATAACCCTCATCAGAAGGACAGGTCGCTGACCTGGGCTTCCAGGGCTGCTCAGAGAGCTTGGGGAGGGTCAGTGGTGTAAGAACAGAAGGAGGCAAGGGGACTGCCAGCAGTTCTGTTAGGGGAAGGGGGATAAACAGGAAAGACCAACTGAATTTCACTTTGGTGGGGGTGGGAAGCGCCGCACAGCGCCTGGCCCGAGCGCGGACGGCGGAGGGCGGCGCGCGCCTTGTGGCAAGAGGCGCACTGTGGGGCGGGCATCGTGGAGTCCTGGAGAGGCGGGAGGGGTCGGCTTCTCCTGGATGGGTGGAGAGGGGAGGTGGGTTACACGTGGATTCCGGATTACGGGTCGTTGCTTGCAGAGGGTAGTGTCCCTGCTGAGAATAGTGGGGACCAGGTAGGCTTCTTCCAGAGTAGTTGTACAGTTGGTAGTTTAGTCGCTAAGTCGTGTTCGACTCTTGCGACCCCTTGGACAGTAGCCTGCCAGGCTCCTCTGTCCATGGAATTCTCCAGGCAAGAATACTGGAGTGGGTTGCCATTTCCTTCTCCATCTTCCAGAGTAAGGGAGGGTTATATGTATACAGTTGACCCTGTTGGGAGTACAACCAAATTCCACATAACTTTGCAGTAGGCCTTCCATATCTTCCCTGTTCCAAGTCCAAGGATTCAACTAAACTGCGCATGGTGTAGTATTGTATGTATTTATTGGGGAAAAAAAAGTCTGAACCTCAGTGGAGCAGTTCAAACTCATGTTGTTTGGAGGAGGCTAGTGCCTCCAGGAAGGCTTCTTGGATTACACCCATTACACACCAAGGAGAGAGAAGTAGCTGGTTGGGGGTGAGGGGTGGAGGGAGAGGGAGAGATAGGCAAGTTAGGTCAGATTCTGTTTAGAGGGATGGAGGTGCATATTAAGGACCCGTTTCACAGTCTCCGGGGAAGCCACCCTTCTTATAACCCTCATCAGAAGGACAGGTCGCTGACCTGGGCTTCCAGGGCTGCTCAGAGAGCTTGGGGAGGGTCAGTGGTGTAAGAACAGAAGGAGGCAAGGGGACTGCCAGCAGTTCTGTTAGGGGAAGGGGGATAAACAGGAAAGACCAACTGAATTTCACTTTGGTGGGGGTGGGACGCTGTCTCTCGGAATGGGTCTCGACTGTATCCTCTGAAAGGCAGGGCAGGTATCCTCTTCATAAAGCTTCTGTGGCTTTATCAAGACTTTGACTCCTGTTCCCCCCACCTGATTCTTTCCAACCCAGTCACGATTCCCTCTCTTCTTGGCCCCACTTGCCAGGGGAACCCATAAGAACCCACCAGACTGAGTCCCTCCCCTTCAGGGCACCATCATCTCTGGGCTGGACTGTCATAGTGCAGTAGCTTCTAAGCAGTTCATCCTGTTTCCAGGATTTCCCGTAAAGTGTAGAATCATTTTATGTGACTCCCATGCTTACAGTCTATAATACCAGTTAGGTGCCAGTGCAACTCAGTTGTCTGAGAGGCATTGCAGAACCCAGATTCCTGATTCCCCTTCCCAAACCTGCTTCTCTCAGCTCTGTCCCTCCAGCTACTCAGGGCAGGAGCTTTGTTCCCCAGGACACTGGGCTGCTTTCTCCAACCCTCTTAACTCTACCTGTAGGTGATTCCAAATTGCAGTGTAAGGTCCCAACCTTTCCTCCAAATGCCCCACTGAGAATGCACCAGGGGCATGTCCTCAAACCTCAAGCCCCATACATCCAACTAGAACGGAGCAAATCCTGTTTGTAGCTTCAAAACAGACCCAGAAGCCCAGCACTCCTTAGCATCTCGACAGCTGCTACCCTGGTCTGAACCATGTCTCTCTCCTGGATACTGCAGGAGGCTCCTCCTTGGTCTCCCTCCCTTCCCTCTCCTCCTTTACACACGAAATTGTCCACAAAACTGCCCCGGGTCTTCTCTACATCCTCCCATGCATCTCACCTCACCCCTGCCTCCAGCTTGATTCTCCCTTGCTCTCCTCGTTTGCCCCCTGCTCAGCCTCTTTTGGAGAGGCACCTTCATGGTTCCCAGGTCCTGCCCAACTCGTTTTCCTTGTGGGTGACTGAATCACGATGTCCATCGGGCTCGTCCTTCAAATGTCCCATTGAAGATACCCACTGGTTCTCCAGAATCCTAGGTACCCAAACTGACCAGTCCCCTGCTCCCCACGGAGAAACCTGTTCTTGCCCAGTTGTTCGCTGCTTGCTGAGAGTACCACATCTGAACCCAGCTCTTCTGTAGGACAGAACATAAAGTCACTCTGGACTCATCTCTCTTCTCCCCCTAAATCTATGGTCACTAGAGCCCAGGAACCTGCCTCCTGCATGAGGAAGACCCTGCCAGGAAACAAGCCTGCAAATTTTCAGTGGCTCATAGACCACGACCCAGCTTTAATTTTAATTCTGAGAGAGATGGGAGTCATGGGAGGGTTCTGTGCAAAGAAGGCAAATGATCTGACTTAGGTTTTAAAAGTTTCCCTTTGGTTGCTGTATGGGGAACAGACTGTGGCAGGCAGGGAGACCAGAGAGGAGGCTATGGCGAAAGTGAGATGATGTTGGCCTGGACTAGGGTGCTGGCAGTGGCGATGACAAGAAAAGGTGGGGTTTTGGATCTGTTTTGATGGTAGGGTCCGTAGGACTTGCACAAGACTTGGATTGGGGTGGTGTCATGAGAAAAGAGAGAAATGAAGAATGATTTGGAGGCTTGGGCCTGAGCACCTGGGAGGATGATGGGAACATTTAGTTGTGGAGGAGGCTAACTAGAATTCCATTTGGACACGTCAGATTTGAAATGTGTATTAAGCATCTTCTCCTCATTTTATAGACCCCAGGCTGGCTCAGGCGCCCCCTCTAGGGTCGCAGAGCCCCTTGTATGCTTCCATCCCACCGGATTACGACGCTACCCTTCGTGGTGATAGGCCTGTCTCCCTTCCCCTGTCCTATGAGCTCACTACAGGCAAGGAGGGATAGGGTCTGCCTCAGCCACCACTGACTCCCCCTGCCTTCCAAGGGATTTGGCAAAGGATCGGGCCTCAGTAAAGATCTGTATGCTGAGGGAATAAGCGCATCCAGAAGGCGGGGCCCAGACCCCAAGTGTGCCTCCGGATCGCAGCTTTGTCAGAATGATGGGTAGTGTGTAACATCATTCTATCAAGACAGGTTTCAGGACAGTGTAGGGACCTCCCGGAAGTATCCAGCTGGGGGTGAGGGCAGGGAAATGGTCGAATTTCCCCGAACCCACTCGGGGAAGAGGGGTGGGCGGGCCAGAGACAGGCTGGACCGCACAGCCCACAGTGAGGATTCCGGTCAGTAGGCCTCTGGGATACAAGATTGGGACGTCAGAGGCGAATGTTATCACCCCCAGAGAGTTCCTCAACCTTCGCACGGCACTGCAACAAAGAGCGGGCGCTCAGGGGCCGACCAGCTCCGGGAGGAAATAACTCACCTGAGTAGACCGCGGTGCCGGATCGTCCAAACTGCGTTAACACGCGGAACTCCTGTACGGAAGTGGCTCCGAGACTACGACTCCCACAAGGGTTTGGGAGCTGTCTTGCCTACGGCTCCCATAGCCCCACGCGACGGCTCCACCTGATGGGGTTGTGGTTACTGAGGCCCTCGGCCTACAACTCCCAGCAGTCCTTGCGGCCCCTTATTTCAATCCGCCCACTACTCCCAAAATCCACTGCGCTGTTCCTTCTGCGCCTGCGCATGGGCAACGGACGCGCCGCGCGTTCTAAGGTAGTGAGCTGTCAGCGTGCCGGACGCTTAAAAGGCGAAGTGGCTGCATTCGAATTATCTGCTTTCGTGGAATTACGATAGGCTTTTAGAAGGATTGTAGTGCACATTGTGCACATTGGACTTCCCTAGTGGCTCAGACAGTAAAGCGTCTGCCTACAATGCGGGAGACCTGGTTTCAGTCCCTGGGTGGGGAAGATGCCCTGGAGAAGGAAATGGCAACCCAATCCAGTATTCTTGCCTGGAAAATCCCATGGACGGAGGAGCCTGGTAGGCTACAGTCCATGGGGTCGCAAAGAGTCGGACACGACTGAGCGATTTCACTTTCTTTCATATAGCACGTTATTTTTGCCCTTTGAGTTTGGGCCGCAGCCGTGTGAATCTCGTCCTCCACATTTTATTGGTAAAAGCAGTAATGAGCTCAATCCAGATTCAAGAGGAAGACGTAATAAATTTCATTGTGTAATAAATGAAGTTTATTACTATTTTGCCTTAAGGAAGTGGTGGGATTGTTTGGAGCTCTTTGGAAACTTGTACCTACAGGTACTCATCTGTCTGTCTACTCATCTGCTCCCTCTATTTGATGATGGCGATTACCCCTGTCAGGCATGCTCAGAAAATGAAATGGGATCATACATGTTAAGGGATAGAACAAAGCTTTCACCTTACCCAGTGCTTGGACCAGTATGTCAACAGCCTGGCATTTTCCAAAGAACATTCCTGAGGGTGGCCAGAAGGTCAAGGAAGACGAATAGAGATCTTCTTTTCCCTGGAGTCCCTCTTCCCAGGTAGACCTGGGCCCTTCCAGGCACGTCTGACATGGCCCGCCTGAATCCAGACCAAGGGTCCTTGTTCTTTGTGGTCAACCTCCCCTCCCCCTCCCCAAGGCTGCAGACATTCTGAGCCAGCAATCAACTCCGAATCAGCACCACGGATAGCGGCATCGCCGTTTCCTAGGGATCCCCAGAAACCGGAGAGAACCCAAGGGGTGCAGAGGTGGGGTTAGTCACAGAGAGAGCCCAGAACTTGCTAGCTGGTGGAGGATCCCCAGCACAGTGGGAGAGTGAGTGGGATTGGGAACATGGTACCTGAGCGTCCAGGGTCATCTGCAGAACTCACATCACTTGTGAGACCCTGAAGGTCCTCACTATGTCTGCTTGGCCTGTTCCTCTTTGAGAACTCATCCTTTAGTCCAGAGAAGCAAGAGCCCCGCCCATCCATGCCTTTATTTCCCTGCCACAGGCACTTTCCCCGTCTCATTGGAATTGTGGATGATCTGTCTCCCAACAAGATGTTGCTTTTCTCAAGGGCAAGGGTTGAATCTTTACTAAAAACCTAAAGGTAGATGGTTGATGGATGAATGAAATTTCTTCCCTCACCTCATAGTAAGAGTCGACAATTCTTCCCTCTCATATTAACATACACTTCCTATCACCCAGCCCGATGAACCCTAAGCATTCAACTGATGAACTGACTTCCTGTGCAATTTACTTGCCCACTCTGGACCTCAGTGTCTTCTTCAGCAAATAGAATAAGTGGGGTTAAAAGTCCTCCTAAACTCTGATGGCTTGTGGTCAAAAGTTTCTCTTTCACCCACCATTGGATTCTCTGTGACTTCCTTCTGTCTCTTCTCAGATTTTTCTGTTTTTGTTTGCAAATCAGGGACCATGGGAAACAGCCCTTCTGAGCATTGAGATACTATAACTGCCCCTGCTAGGAGACAGTGAGTTGGTCAGGACAGAGGGGGCCCAAGAGGGTGATGGGGCTGCAAGATGAGATATCAGCTGAAAATGCAAGAGTTGATGGTGTGGGCATGACCATGTATGCGTATCCTCTGCATCTTCCCTTCTCAGTGATCACAGCACCAACCCTACCCCAGGTTATGGGTAATGGTTCCACGAGAGGGGTGAGGGGTCTAAGATGGGCAGATGCATGAAGCTGAATGGAAGAAAACAGATGGATTTTTTTCCTCTTTATACCAAGTCTTAAGAAAAACAAGTGCAAAGCTTAGTACCAAAGGCAGCATGCTCGGATGATAAAACTACAGAGCAAATCAAGGAACCAGTTGGCATTAAAGTGAGGCTAGGGGCTTATTGGGGCTTTCCTAGTGGCTCAGAAATCAAGTAAAGAATCTGCCTGCAATGCAGGAGATGTTGGTTCGACCCCTGGGTTGGGAAGAACCCCTGGAAAAGGGCATGGCAACCTACTCCAGTATTCTTGCCTGGAGAATCCCATGGACAGAGGAGCCTGGTGGGCTACAGTCCACGGGGTGGGAAAGAGTTGGATACGGCTGAGCCAACACTTGGGGCTTATTGAGGGAAGTGGGTTGCAGTGGGGAGGAGAAACAAGGAGATCCTGAGGGGCCAGCAGCATTCTGTTTCTTGGATGGCACAGTGGTCATGGGGGCACAGAAATGGGAGGGACTACTGGGTTCACCCATAAGAGGGTCTTGGATCACTGAGATGGGGCCCTGGGCTGAAAGCAGCCCTTTCCCACAGCCTGGGAGAGGCCTCCTTTCTACCTGTGCCGTTTTCTTGGACAATGGTCACGGTCAAGTTCAATGGAAAGTCTGTGACAGAGAGACATGGGGGACCCATGTCAGTAGTGAGGCCTCAGTGGACATGGGCCCTGTGTCCTCAGGAGCTGCATAAATGGGGAATAGATGGGGCAGGGGTCCTCCTGACCCCCTCCCAGGCCAAATCCTGGGACCCGATGTTCGAAGCTCATGACCCCCGGTTATGGGTAATGGCTGCCCTCCAGACCCCTTCAGGGACATGGGCGTCCTGGCCGAGCTCTCACAGGACACGTTGAGGTGGATGATCCACGCTGTGCTCACTTTGGTTCCAGGCGAGGTCACCTGACAGAGGAGCTTGGTGCCATGAGGTGAACACCAACAAGAGGGGGATCCTGGGGCCCAGGGAGGTGGCAGCAACTGATGTCCAGGAGAAGATGGGGGGTGTGCCCACCTCACAGACCCAGGGCACAGAGCAGGTCAGGTTCCGGGGCAGCCGGGCTCCAGGGTCCCAGAAATAAGGATGTGGGGTGTGTGGTTTAGGGCTGGTGAAGAGAGGAGGAGATGGAGGGATTGCAGCCCACCAGGCTCCTCCGTCCACGGGATTTGCCAGGCAAGATCTGTCCCCTACAAATTGGCACTTGCCATCTACCTCGACAAAGATCAAATCCTGAGCCGCTGTAGCTGCCAACCTTCGTTACCCCTTGAAAAGAGTTCAGGGTGGGATTAGGAATGAGATATCTGTGCTGTAGGAAAAACTGGCAGGGCAAGTCTGCAGACAAATATTTTCAAGAGATGATTTTATGAGTCCAATTCATGCATCTCCTTATGAAAAGCACTCAATTCCTTCCTGGTGACGTCTGCTCCTCGTGACTAGCAGTAACCTTCACAAGGCAAGCAGAAACCTTCCTCAAAAAATATATACTGACCTTTTGCCCTATCTCTTTGGAGCAGTTTCTTAGACCTAGAAAGGCTGTCTCTGGAGCTAGAGTCCTCATTTTGCCCCGAATAAAGCTTAACTCACAACTCTCACATTGTGAATTTTTTTCAGTTGACAATGCCATGTTTAAATATTTTTGATATCGTGGGTTAAATATAATACAGTTTAAACTAATTTCAGATTTCCTTGGTGGTCCAGTGGTTAAGAGTCCCCAGTCCAATGCTGGGGACATGGGTTTGATCCCTTGGGAAACTATTTCCACTCGGGAAACTAAGATCTCACATGCCGTGGGACAACTAAACCCACACGCACCACAACTCCCGAGTCTCTAGAGCCCTCGAGCCACAACTACGGAAGCCCCCACACCCTAGAACCCATGCTCTGCAGCAAGAGAAGCCACCACAACGAGGATCCTACGCACAGCAGAGGAGTAGCCCCCGCTCCCCACAACTCGAAAAAGCCTGCATGCAGCAACGAAGACTCAGTGTAGCCAAAAATACATAAATAAATAAAATTGAAAAGTAATTTCACCAAGTTGTTTTTCTATGGTGGCTATCACGACTTTTAAAATTACATACATGGCTTGCATTCTATTTATTTTGGACAACATTACTCTAGAGGAAAACTTAGAAAAATATCTATGGATGTGCAAAGAATTCGTAAAGGACATCCAAAATAGTAAGCATAAAAATACATAAATTAGACTTCATTAAACACTTCTGTTCATCAAAGACAGAATTAAGAATATAAAAAGGAAGCTATAAGGTAGGAGAAAATCATATCTATCTATCTATATCTTCTATCTATCAAGAGATCCCTGAAAGACAGGTTGAACTTATATATAAAGAATTAATGTTTTCAAAAAAGAATTTAGGCCTCAAATGGAGTCATACTTGCTAAGTCCCATATCAGCAAACAACACTTATTACCTAACCTCACTGCAATTTCAGCCTCCCAAGGATATGACCTTTAACCAGTCAGTTTGTAATTTTCTGGTCAGCACTAGTGAGATGATGTTCCATTAGACCTCTATCTCCCAAAGAAAGATGAGGTAATTCATTCTTTCCTGGTCCCTGCACCCTTCTGATATAAAAGACTTTCATTTTGTACATCTTTCTGCTTGTTCAGTGAGATGTTGCCTGATTCACGAATAAGCAAATATCTAATTAGATATTTATATCTGCTCAGTTGAATTTTACTTTTTACACCGATGACAACCTAATTTTTAAATTGGGAAAAAGAACTTGTTTATATATTTTTGTAAGAGAAGAGATCCAAATGACACATGAAAACATGCTGAAAAGATGCCAGAGAAATGAAAATTGTAATCACAATAGATGTTCTATCACAACTGTTACAGTGGCTAAAATTTTAAAACTTAAGCACACCAAATGTTAGAGGGGACGTGGAGGAACTGGAGCTCCTGTACATTTCTGAGTGTGTTCAGACTCTCAGTCGTGTCAGACTCTCTGTGACCCCATGGACTGTAGCACACAAGGTTCCTGTGGCCGTGGAATTTTCCAAGCAAGAATATTGGAGTAGGTTGCCATTTCCTACTCCTAAGATCTTCCCAAACCAGCGATTGAACCCGCATTTCCTGCCTTGGCAGGCTGATTCTTGACAACTGCACCACCTGGGAAGCTACACATTTCTGGGGGGAGGGGGGGCACAGAATGTAAATAGTACAACTGCTTTGGAAGATGATGTGGCAGTTTTGTGTACAGTTAAACATAATACATCCGTTCTATGACCCAACAATTCTACTCCTAGAAATTTACTCTGGAAGAATAAAAGCAAATATCCACACAAACACTTATATGTGACTGTTTATAGCAGCATTATTTATAACGGCCCAAATGTGGAAATAACCCAAATACTAGAAGAGAATGAATAACAAAAGTATGGTATATCCATACAATGGAATAATAGTCCTCAAAAACAACAACACATGTAATGAGAATGAATTTTGAATACATGTTAAATGAAAGAAACCAGATGCAAAAGAATACATACCTTATAATTCCATTGATATAAAGCTCAGGAAAGGTAAAATTAATGTGTAGTAGCAGAAATTCCTCCTTCATGGATCACAGCCTTGTCCTGGTGAAGGGGTTTGCATAACTCAATGAAGCTATGAGCCACAGCTCAGAGCCACCCAAGACAGATAAGTGATAGTGAAGCGTTCTGACAAAACGTGATCTACTGGAGAAGGAAATGCCAACCCCCTCTAGTAATCTTGCCTGGAAAATTTCGTGGACAGAGGATCCTGGTGGACTCCTGTCCGTGTGGCTGCAGAGTCAGACACAACTGAGCACACACAACTGACTTACAATATTATATCAGTTTCAAGTGTACAATAGAGTGATTTGACTTTTTTAATGGAGATATAGGTTTAGATATAGACGTAGAACACGTGCCCATCTCTGTCAATGGGGATATGTAATGGTTAACTTGGGATGCGTTTGTGTGAGTTAGTCGCGTCCAACTCTTTGTGACCTCACAGACTCTGTAGCTCACCAGGCTTCTCTGGCCATGGAATTCTCCAGGCAAGAATACTGGAATGGATTGCCATTCCCTTCTCCAGAGGAATTTCCCAACCCAGGGAACAAATCCCTGTCTTCTGCACTGCAGGCAGATTCTTTACCGTTTGAGCTACAGGGAAGTCTGTATCGTGAAAGTGAAAGTCACTCAGTCATGTCAGACTCTTTGCGACCCCATGGACTGTATACTCCATGGAATTCTCCAGGCCAGAATACTGAAGTGGGCAGCCTTTTCCTTCTCCAGTGACTCTTCCCAGCCCAGGAATCGAACCAGGTCTCTTGCATTGCACACCGGCGGATTCTTTACCAACTGAGCTATGAGGGAAGCCTATGAGGGATGTGTTTAGTTTTTTATTATTCTCATCAGGCGGTTTTTGGAAATTCCTGTGAATCTAATGCATCTTAATGCATAGATATGACAGGCTGCGGTCCATGGGAGTGCAAAAATGTTGGACACGACTTAGTGACTAAACAACAACAGTGGTGGTTAAATAATGGAGCACAGAGGCCACAAAAAAGGGGTTGGAATGTGTAGGGAGAGCATACAGACACGGCAACTAAATGCAATAGCGGGCACTTTCCAACCGGGCTCCACAGGGGAGGGAGCTGGGAGCCTGGGACAGGGGCAGACGGTTCGGTCTCAAATCTTGACAATTTACATCTGAAAGAATTTCTCTCAGCAGCTCACAGTCCCGATTCTCTCCTTACAAGGACTGGGATCCCTGTT
This sequence comes from Madoqua kirkii, assembly GCA_006408675.1. Taxonomy (NCBI): domain Eukaryota; kingdom Metazoa; phylum Chordata; class Mammalia; order Artiodactyla; family Bovidae; genus Madoqua; species Madoqua kirkii. The sequence goes on from SJYC01016848.1 coordinate 13,673, forward strand.
GTCTCCTCCTCCTCCTGAATCACTCTCCATAACAACCCTCCCAGCTTTTTCTGAGCCGCTCAGCTGCAATCCTGGAATGACCTGTGCCCGGTAGGTGGATCCAGGCAGTGACAGGCAGAAAGTCCCGCCCACTCTTTTCCTGCTCCCTTCCAGAGCTCAAGTACAAAACAAAACCTCTTCGCTCCTCCCAGAGGAAGGTCCCTGTTTAAATGATGTGGCTTGGCTACTGTCCAGCCCCACCCAGGACGCCTTCTGGGTTTGAACAGCAGAATTCATAACTCCTCCACACTCCCCAGTTGAGACCAGGCATTAATCCAAAGTTCCCGGAGGCACTGTCACTTCTGAATCAGGCTGGGGAATGAACTGGGATGTGGAAGGTCGTCTGTGCCCTTGCTCGGTCCCAGCTGGGTGGTGGAGTCTGACATAGCTTTCTTCTAAAAAAAACGATCAGACACACTATGGCTTCCTGGGACATTTGCCAAGCACCGGGCCGGTGTGAGGCTCTGTGCCAGGTGTGCTGAAGGATCCTGAGGAATGCAAAGTGTCGCTCAGGTTATGGTGAGGAGGAACCAGGCTCAGAGAGGTTAGGTGGCTGCCTCGGGGTCACCCAGCTACTCAGGGCAACGTTGGGACTCACGCCCCTCCAGGGTTCTGAGGGTCTCTTCCTCATGGGTTCTAGTTGGGTCAGGCAACTAGCAGACCCCTTGGCCATGTGTTTGCATGAAATAACCTCCTATGAGGACTTTTGATTTTTATTGAAGAAACAGCAGTGAATGACCTAGTGACCCGGGACAGGCAGATACAGATCAAGAGATGAAGGCTAGAGGACCCCAAGACAGAAGACGCCTTAAGCAATGGGCCCAGGAGACTGGCTTGCATCCAGAAATGGCCCGAACTGCTTCATGAACCTTCAAACAGTCAGGTATTTCCTGAGAGCAGCGACCACCACAGGGGCTCGCCTGGGCTTCCACACTCCCATAGATCTGGCCAGGAGAGAGTCTCTTTTTCTTTCTCCCTCCCTCATTTCTTTCTATTCTGTTACGGGGATGAGCAAATTTACTTCGGTATTTTTGGACACGTGCATGAAGAGAGCTCAAGAAGAAGTTCCAGAAATGGCATTATGAGATCTCAATAAACCGTATGTTGTTTTAATTTTATTGGTTCTTATACTAAGTATGGAAACAATGTATACACTCTGAGAAGAGGAAAAAAAACCACTTCAGAGCATACAGTAAAGTGCAAAAAGGGAAATTTAGATAGCACCATTAAGAGTTAACAGTTTCTACAATTTGTGCACAGATATTTATATATATATGGAGATACATATGGTATATCTATATGTGGATATTGTCATTGTTGTTCACTTGCTAAGTCATGTCCCACTCTTTGCACCATGGACTGCAGCATGCCAGGCTCCCCTGTCTTTCAGTATCTCTCGGAGTTTGTGCAGACTCGTGTCCATTGAGTCAACGATGCCATCCAACCATCTCACTGGATACATATAGCATGTATGTGTGTGTGTACACATATACTGTAATATTGTACCCATCAATTAACTAATCTGTACTTTTCACAACATGGTCCTATCAGATGCAGGTCTGTATTGTGAGTTTCTAACTCGGCACCAAGTTGTGAACATTTCACACACCAGTGAGTCTCATTGCCCAGCAGTTTCTAACCATGACATTCACCCGACATGCGCTGTGGTTCCATCTCTCTGTCACTGGCGATGCTGAGATGGGGTATCTTTGCAGCCTCTCTAATGGTCCCACAGGGTCTGGTTAAGGAAGTAGAGAAGTTGGAGTCCAGTTTACTGGTGGGGAAGAGGCGTAGGAATTAGAACCCCGAGCTCCGCACTTGCATCCCATTGGCTGGTTCTGATTGGCAGATGGAGTGGTCAGTGGCCATGTGCTCTTGGGGTTCCCCACCCTCCTCACCCACATTCCTCCCCAACCCTCCCCACCCCGATACTAGGAACAGACTGTAAACGTTCTCTGGGAGCTTCCACCTCCAGTCCCAGCGGGACTGGCCTGAGTCCTTGCTTGACTGTCCCCTCCAGCCAGTCCCTGGGCCCCTTCCAGGCTAGCCCGCCCCTGTGGGGACTCTCATTCCAGCTTTGCCTCCTTGCCTGTCCGGTTTTATCCTCCAGGTCTGAGGCAGACACCCGGAGGCACTGTCACTTCTGAATCAGGCTGGGGAATGAACTGGGATGTGGAAGGTCGTCTGTGCCCTTGCTGGGTCCCAGCTGGGTGGTGGAGTCTGACATAGCTTTCTTCTAAAAAAAACGATCAGACACACTATGGCTTCCTGGGACATTTGCCAAGCACCGGGCTGGTGTGAGGCTCTGTGCCAGGTGTGCTGAAGGATCCTGAGGAATGCAAAGTGTCGCTCAGGTTATGGTGAGGAGGAACCAGGCTCAGAGAGGTTAGGTGGCTGCCTCGGGGTCACCCAGCTACTCACGGCAACGTTGGGACTCACGCCCCTCCAGGGTTCTGAGGGTCTCTTCCTCATGGGTTCTAGTTGGGTCAGGCAACTAGCAGACCCCTTGGCCATGTGTTTGCACGAAATAACCTCCTATGAGGACTTTTGATTTTTATTGAAGAAACAGCAGTGAATGACCTAGTGACCCGGGACAGGCAGATACAGATCAAGAGATGAAGGCTAGAGGACCCCAAGACAGAAGACGCCTTAAGCAATGGGCCCAGGAGACTGGCTTGCATCCAGAAATGGCCCGAACTGCTTCATGAACCTTCAAACAGTCAGGTATTTCCTGAGAGCAGCGACCACCACAGGGGCTCGCCTGGGCTTCCACACTCCCATAGATCTGGCCAGGAGAGAGTCTCTTTTTCTTTCTCCCTCCCTCATTTCTTTCTATTCTGTTACGGGGATGAGCAAATTTACTTCGGTATTTTTGGACACGTGCATGAAGAGAGCTCAAGAAGAAGTTCCAGAAATGGCATTATGAGATCTCAATAAACCGTATGTTGTTTTAATTTTATTGGTTCTTATACTAAGTATGGAAACAATGTATACACTCTGAGAAGAGGAAAAAAAACCACTTCAGAGCATACAGTAAAGTGCAAAAAGGGAAATTTAGATAGCACCATTAAGAGTTAACAGTTTCTAAATTTGTGCACAGATATTTATATATATATGGAGATACATATGGTATATCTATATGTGGATATTGTCATTGTTGTTCACTTGCTAAGTCATGTCCCACTCTTTGCGCCATGGACTGCAGCATGCCAGGCTCCCCTGTCTTTCAGTATCTCTCGGAGTTTGTGCAGACTCGTGTCCATTGAGTCAACGATGCCATCCAACCATCTCACTGGATACATATAGCATGTATGTGTGTGTGTACACATATACTGTAATATTGTACCCATCAATTAACTAATCTGTACTTTTCACAACATGGTCCTATCAGATGCAGGTCTGTATTGTGAGTTTCTAACTCGGCACCAAGTTGTGAACATTTCACACACCAGTCAGTCTCGTTGCCCAGCAGTTTCTAACCATGACATTCACCCGACATGCGCTGTGGTTCCATCTCTCTGTCACTGGCGATGCTGAGATGGGGTATCTTTGCAGCCTCTCTAATGGTCCCACAGGGTCTGGTTAAGGAAGTAGAGAAGTTGGAGTCCAGTTTACTGGTGGGGAAGAGGCGTAGGAATTAGAACCCTGAGCTCCGCACTTGCATCCCATTGGCTGGTTCTGATTGGCAGATGGAGTGGTCAGTGGCCATGTGCTCTTGGGGTTCCCCACCCTCCTCACCCACATTCCTCCCCAACCCTCCCCACCCCGATACTAGGAACAGACTGTAAACGTTCTCTGGGAGCTTCCACCTCCAGTCCCAGCGGGACTGGCCTGAGTCCTTGCTTGACTGTCCCCTCCAGCCAGTCCCTGGGCCCCTTCCAGGCTAGCCCGCCCCTGTGGGGACTCTCATTCCAGCTTTGCCTCCTTGCCTGTCCGGTTTTATCCTCCAGGTCTGAGGCAGACAGTCATATAGAGCAATTTGCCCTATGGAGAGAAAGTAGGGAAGAATCAGATCTGGGATCCACAGGAAACTGTGAGAGTCCTGGGTAGACGAGGGGTCAGCTTCTTCTTTCCAAGGCCCCATACTCCTAAGAGAGGTAATGAGTCTGGGGCTTACCCCCTACAATGAGTGTCTCCAACACTTGCACAGTTTAATACTTCTGAAGTCTTAAGGTCACTAGAGAGCAATGCTGTGGGGCAGGGGAGAGGGAAAACAGACTGGGTGTTCCTGGAAAAGGTATGATGATGAATTTCACACCTGTTTTATGCCAGGCACTATGGTAGATCATGTATAGACATTGTCCTGAACTCACCAAACAGATGCATAAGATATATTTTGTGGCTGAAAGAACAGGTGTTTGCAGAGGTTCCTGGGCAGTCACTTGCCCAAAGTCACACAACTGCCTAGGTTCAAGTCCAAACTGCCTCCTTTTATGAAGGCCCTGGAGTCCTAAGATCAGAGTTGGGGTAAATTCCAGGGAGATAAGGAGATCTCACATTTTCTGAGCACTTCCTCCATGCCAGCACCCACCACTGTAACCTGGGTGACGCTACCAGTCTCCGCACAGAGTAAGTGATTGTTTTCAGCATCACCTCCACTTTGTTGTTATTGTCGCTGTATCTTTGCGATTCCATGGACTATAGCATGTCAGGCCCCTCATCCTTCACTATATCCTGAAGTTCACTCAAACTCACGTCCACCTAGTTGGTGATGCTATGCAATCACCGCATCCTCTGCCTCCCCCTTCTCCTCCTGCCCTCAATCTTCCCCAGCATCAGGGTCTTTCCCAATGAGTCGGCTCTTCACCTCAGGTGACCAAAGTATTGGAGCTTAGGCTTCAGCTTCAGTCCTTTCATCACCTCCACTTTACAGGTGAGCAGATGGAGCCTCATGTCCTTGGTATCTATTTGTTTGTCCAGAGGATCCCTGAATAATCAGTTCCTGGTTGGTCCCTTCCCCATTCTGGCTCTGCCTCCCCTCTCAAGGATGTGCTGTCCCTTGAGTCTGAGTCCCCGGCCAGTGTTCGACCCTGGGCCCAATGCAATAGATACCTACCTGGTAGAGTAATGTCTGAACAGGGCATGGATCAGGACCATAAGGAAGTGGGTGAAGCCCAGAATATGATGAGAAACACCAACAAGGATCCTGAGATGGTGAAAGTTCTGCTGACAACAGGCTGGTTCCCTAGAAGGAGTAGATGCATAGAGGTCATGAGCATCATTCGCTCATCCCTTCGTATGCTCACACATCTGCTCTTTGATGATTTCTCAGCACCTTCTGTGTGTGAAGCACTGTTCTGGGTGCTAAGGGCTCAGCAGTGAATGAAAGAAACTTCTTGACTTGATGGGGCTGACATTCTAGCTAGGAAGTGGAGCAGTCAGCAATTAAGCAAAGAAACATCCCACTTCATCACAGGTAGTGAGAAGTGCTCTGGAAAAGCATGAGCCCAAGTAAGGGGAGAGAGGGCAGCAGGGCAGGGTACAAGGGTCATGAACTCATTCCACAGGGATTCATTCACTGAGCTCCAACTGTGTGCCCAGCACTGTGTTAAAAACTGGGGACAAATGATGATCAAAGTGCTTGTGCAGCCTCTCTGACCTTCTGAAGTTTAATAGTCCAGTGGATGTTGAATGGCATGAATTGAAGCACCATTCATATACAAAAGTTTTATCATTCGATGCTTAGTAAATAGTGAGAGGTAACTGAAACAAATGTCTCCAGCCCCCATTCAGTGTCCACTCACGTCATTCTGAGCCAGGCTGATGGCTTCTTGTGCCCTGTCTGATGTCCCTTGTGCAGCAACCCCATCGACTAGAACCTTCACTATCAAATTGCAAAGGGGGAAACGGGCTCACAGAGGTGACGCTGCTGCCCCTGTTCATGCAGAGGGCCAGCGGCAGAGCTGGGATTTCATCTCAGGTCGCTAGGCTTCAGAGCTCCTGCTCTTCACGGCCCTGCATGCCCTCTCTCTCTCCAAGCCTGTCCATCTCTCTCCGTGGTGTAGAGGATCGGACGTGGGGTTCCTGAATAGGTGCCTCCCACGTACAGACTCCTTCCTAACCTGCTCCAGAGGCCACACCATGGACAGCTCCCCACGTCCCCCCACCACCTCCCCTGGTGCGTTCCTGTTTCCTCATCTCAGACCAGCCCCGTGGATCTGTGGAGGGCAGAGGCTGTGAGGTCAGATGGCCAGGGTTTGAATCCTGCATCCTCTGCCCATGAGAACTGGAGCCTTGAACAAAGCACCCGAACTCTCTGTGCCTCCATTTGCTCACCGGTAGAGTGGAGGTGATGCTAATAATGGTCACTTTCTCTGTAAAGAGACTGGAGGGTCACCCAAGTTAGAATCACCCAGGTTAGAATGGTGGCTGCTAGTGTAAATGGTCAGTCAGTGTTGGCTGATCCATCCTGCATCCCTGGAATTCACTCCAACTCTGACCTGAGGACTCTGGGGCTTCATAAAGGAGGCAGTTTGGACTTGGACTTGGGAGGTTGGGGGGGACTTCATCTGACTATTGTGAGCATGGCAACACACGGCGAAGAGGACATTTCTGATGACAGGCATCTCCCAGGCAGAGGCATAGCAGTGGGGAGATTTGGAGAGAGCGATGAGCCTCTCCTGCACTCACAGGGTGCCTGGACGTGGACTTCATCGTACAAGGTCAGATGGGTGGCGGAGTTCTCTGCGATGCACCTGTATCGGCCCATCTGGTCCCAGGTCAGACTTGGGAGGGTGATGTTCTTCTCTGAGAAGCTCAGGAGGGAGCCATTGTGCATCCAGCGGTACTTGGATTCTGGTCCGGAATAGGAGATGCACTCCATCTCCACCTGGGAGCCGATCTCAGCAGACAGGATGCCATTGAAGTCAGTGGGACTGCTGCTGAGCTGCACACTGTAGGGCCCATCTGCAGAGACAGAGCAGGATCCCCGGAACCATGCTTCTGACACCTGGGGTCCTGACTCCTTCTCTCAGTCCACACAAGTCCTCCCCTAGCCCCAAGAGCCCCCACTCTGTACCCCAAGCAGACTCCCAGACCCATCCCAACCAGGGCAGCTGAGCCAACAACAACGACAGTAACCGTAGCACCTTCTGTTGCCAAGAGGTACTACAGCCCAGCTCCCTGGCTGCCCTTCACTTAGTAATAAAATAGAAAAGTAAAAGTAGAAGCAGGCATCACACCTGCTGCACTCCGGGCACTGTTTTAAACATGTCACACATTCACACACTCACTTAATTCCCACCCAACCCATGTGACCACAGCTACTCTCTTGATCCATTTCATGCCTGAGGATAACGAGGCTCAGAGGAGAGGATTAGGGATTCATGAGTCCCTTGTTGACCTACAAAAGGACCAGGCAAGTACCCTTATGACCTGGGAGGAATTTCCCTGAACATTTGCATCTCCCGTGTTTTTGGCTTTGGTTCCGAACCTCTGGCCAGTGAGCAGTGTGGGAAGGCCAGAAACGATGACCCCTTTGTCCACAGCTCTTGGGTTAGGGAATCTGAGACACTGCAAGAGTGGTTCCAGATTTAAATGTGATGCCAACGCTAGACTTAGTGCGTTTCCCAGTTGAAAGAATTGAATTTGTGAACAGTCCTGGAATGTTTCAAAGAATCTGAGTTTCACTGCCTTTCTAAGTTCAGTGTCTTGGATTTACAAGATTTGTTTGAGAATTTGAGCAGGTCTTAGTGGGATACCAACTTGCATTGATGGGCAGCAGAGGATTTTAACGGAGTGTCTATAAAATGCATAATTTAGTTTGAAAACCAGACTCTTTAGGGGAGTACGATCAATCTCATCCCAGTAACAGCAAAAGTGAACGTGATTTTATTAAATTTAGAAGAACTGAATAAAATGATCAGTGAGCTGAATTTGAAGACTCGTGAACAGTTGGGTTTTGAAAAATTAAGAAATGAAATGTTGTTTTAAGAAATGGTTGTAGGGGCTTCCCTGGTGGCTCAGTTGGTAAAGAATCCACCTGCCAGTACAGGAGACATGGGGTCCATCTCTGATCAGGAAGGACCCACAAGCCTCAGAGCAATTAAGCCTGAGCCCACAACTATTGAACCTGCGTTCTAGAGCCTGGGAGCCACAACTACTGACGCCCACCCAGCCTAGAGCTCATGCTCAGCAACAGGAGAAGCTACCACAGCAAAGAGCAGAGCCCGCTCGATGCAACTACAGAAAAGCCTGCACGAAGCAGTGAAGACCCAGCACAGCCAAAAACAAATCAATAAAATGATGTTTCAAACAACTGGTTGTAAGCAGTCCCTGTAGGACACAAAAGACAGGTGTCACAAATTGACACTATTTCTAATCTGAGAGGTAGGGATTAGGGCCCCCATTTTAAACTGAATGGAGACCAGGGTTCTGAGCAGCGAGTAGGGTTCTGGAGCCTAAGGGTTAAATAGTCAAACCTGGGATTTGAACCCAGGGCAGCTGTCTGCAAGGCAGCTCATGCCGCTCTCTCCAGTTCTGCCGGTCTTATTGCTATGCTGTGGGAAAACCCTGGGCCCCACCCCCAGCTTCACTTTCATGACCCCAGAACACTCAAGGGCCACTGTCACATAGACGAGGTCACTTTTCTGAATGAGCTCTGGGAGAATTTCTATCCCGCACTGAATTGGAGAGTTGAAGGGGCTGAACATTTGGATGACGAGGGTCTTGTTGTCTGAGGAGATGGTCATCCGGTAATTTCTGGACACCGGTGCATAATTCACATACCACTGGACGTGGCTGTCATTGGTGTAGCAAGTGGCAACCACCGCATCCTCGCCATCTACAGTGGAGGTGGTGTTGACCGTGATTTGCGGGATTTCCTACTCTGGGTGAAGCAGGAGGAGAAGGTGAGGGGTTGGATCTGTCTCTCCACTCTCTGCTCCTCTTCAGTGGGGGTTTCAGGGTAGGGGTACAAGCCCAGAATTCTAAGATAGGATCTAGGATCCTGGAAAAAGAGCATCCTTGGGGCTGAGAGGAACAGAGAAGCAGGGGTGGGCACGAGGCAGTGGAGATGAGAGTTCTCTACTAAGCCTGTCTTCCAATGCCTGAGCCATCTCTATGGCTCCATTACAATAACCGTGAGTTCTTACTATTGTCCAATGGCCTGATGATTGTTTCTGAACCCCCAAACCAGGACACTCCAATCAAAGGAAGTGCAGATAGAGTTCAAAGTAACCGATGGTGTTTGTTCTCCATAACAATTCCTCTCATTAGCTTTCCCCATTCTCTTTACAAATTTCTGCCTCTAACCTTAAGACAGACCACAGCGATGGGTAATACTGCCACTTTATAGATGAGAAAACTGAGGCTCAAAAGGTGAAATGGTATATAAAGAGCCAGAGGTGAACTAAGTTCTCCCAGCCTTCAAAATCTACATTGTCCTGCCCTAGCCCTGTGGAGCACCAGGAGCTCACTAGAGAAGACAGAATTCCAAGATGGCCCCATGATCTCCACTTCATGGTATAACCCCTCTATAATTCCATCCCCTCAATGCAAGTGGAGCTCCTGACTTTTTGTAGCCTATTGAATATGGCTAAGGTGACGGGCTGTCTGTCACTCCCATCATTAGCTTTGCTATATTAGATTCCTCTCTAGATAGAAAATTTTTTGTTGGCCTTGAAGAGGCAAAGAGCCAGGATGTGAAATCCTGTAGACAGAGTCACATGTGAGAACACGGCCCTGGCCAACACTCTTGAGGCTCAGCACTGGAAACGGCTGAGCCACATCAGAACTTCTGACTCACAGAAGCAGTGTTCTTTTAAGCTACTAAGTTTGAGGCTATTTGTCATGCAGCAGGAGATAACTAATACTGAGAAGGAACCTGGAGCCCTTGAAGGTAGTGAGGGTCCCATTTCTGGGGAGAATCTGGGCTACCATCCACCAAGGTTCCCAGTGTCATCTGGAGGGGGGTGGAGACAGGACAGTGTGAGCTTCAAGTGACACCATTCCCTAAATCTCCAGTCCAACCCAGCTGCAGTTAGGTGGTGGGGCAGCTGCCAACTCACCTAGAATCTCAAGCCAGCCAGTTGCTCTCTGGGTGTCATTGATGGTGTCCACCCTCACTGTGTAGTTCCCTGTGTCATTTAACTGTGACCTCCTGATCCTCAGGGTATCACTAATGGACACACTTTCCCGGCCGCTGTACATGGGCCCATCCCGCCTGGAATGAGATGTGGCATTGTAGCTGATAATCAGATTTTCCTCAGTGTCATTTCCACCCCGGGCCAGCTGTATTCCTGAACATCTTCAGGGGCGTTCTCGATGGCCAGTGAGCTTGAATATCTTTCCACTCTGATGAGTGAATCTGGGGCAATGTAGATTTGGCTGGAGGCCTGGTGGATCCCACAGGCCAGCAGACTGGCTGAGGAAGATAAACAGAAAAAGACACACACACACATACATACATGCACACAGGTTTTCACTGCAGATCATGATCCACAGAGACCTTGGAAAATGGGTCAAGAGCTTCTAGCTCCTGAAGGACTTGGCAGTCTGTTCTCCCGCTCTCCATCACCTCAGCCCCTGCCTTGGTCCATTCCTTTATTGTCCTGTTCCAGGCTGAGCTCCTCCCTGAACTCCACCCCCATCCTCACAGGTCAGTTTTGTGGATCGTTATGAAGCCCCACAGGTGACCCTGCTCTCCTTCTGCTCACATATCTTCCATGGCTCCCCAGCGCTCTCACAATAGGTTCAATCCTTAGCATAGCCTGTGAAACACGAAGAGAGAACTGGTCTCTAGGACCCAGGGTAGGCTCTTTTTGAGTCACATCTACCCTACTTTACCACCTTCATTCATTCATCAGAAGGCACAGCATCCAGACTGTGTGCCCCAGGCACACATATAGCTATTCTTGACCTACCACACATACTCTTCCCCACTTCTTGCACTCTGATCCCTGCTCTCTCCTCCCCATGTCCATCTTCCTTGTTGACTCACTTCTGTGTCTCCAGCTCCCTGGAGATCAGGGTGGAGCCCAGCAGGAAGGCTCAGAATGGTTATTTTGGGGGTGGGGGTTAAACTCCCCCAAGAGGATCTACACTGTCTTTGACTTACCGTTTAGGTTCAGTGGCACAAACACCAATGGAGGTGTGTATCTGTTATCTCCTAAGTGGGGGGAGGTGTCTACTGCTATAGGAACCCTAAGCCTTGCCTCCATGGAGGAGGCAAAGACAGCTGAGAGCCCCTGCTCCAGGGCTCCAGGTGTGGGCCTTAGAGGTTTTGAAGGACAGTGTATGTGGCCACCAGGAAACATGAGGGTGGCCAGTATCAGGAAGAAGCAGAGTGTTTTGGGGGAAAGTGAGGGATTGGGAGGGGTCCTTCCAGAGAGGTGGTGGAAGGGATCAGGGCAGAGGACGTGAACCAGAGGAAGTGGTTGCTGGGAATTCTGTATTGGAGTTCAATTTCATCATGCCTTGTGGTGGGTAGAGATGAATGCTACCTCTGTGTGTGTGTGTGTGTGTGTGTGTGTGTGTCTCAGGCAAGACATGCCCAGGTGTGTGTGAGTTCATGAAAGTTCTCCTGAGGGTCCTGGATCACTCCCTTTTCCCCTACTTCCATCCTGCTAGCCCTGCTGTCTTACCCACAAGGACCAGTTTCCTCCAGAGTCTGCACCTGGGTCTGGAAAGGTCCATGAGCCACTCCGGTCTTCCTGCTGGAGGGATCTCTCCAGGGACCCAGCCACCTCCTGTGCCCTTTTACAGACCTGTGTCCTCTCAGGCCCCAGATGTGGTCTCCACCCACTTCCTGCTCAGGGATGGACTCTGAACTGCAAGGTGGGAGGGGCTGAGGAAGAGACACTCTGCTGAGTGGGTGATTATCTTTAGGACTTGATACCCACAAGGAAGGACCTTAGACCCATGGCAATTTAGAATGTCAATAATCATTATGAGGAACTTTTGATATCCCCAACTAACTTTTCTTAAAACTGAATTGGACCACCTGAGAACAAAAAAAGAACAAACAGCTCACTCATCACCTAGTTATACAAAGCTTCAGTCACTATCTGCTTCAATCTCCCAGCAACAGTGAACCCTGAGAGGATTTCGGGGTGAAAAAACAGGATGAAGCACTCTGTGATTTGGGTAATTGGGCCCCCATATGCATGACTCAGGAAGCATTTCATGAATTCTTCTGGTGATGAATTTCATAAATTCTGACTGATGACTTCTGCATCAGTCATATGCAAAAAAAAAAAAAAAAAAGGCAGTAAAATCATTAACTTGGTATATCTGGTTCTTGTGATGAGCTGTGATCAGTTACCAAGATGATGCTTGAAGACACAGTTTTCCCAGCCCCCAAATTCAAATACATACTGGCTTCTGCCCTGCCTTTTTGGAGCAGTTCCTCAGAGCTGTCTCCCAGGCTACAGTCCTCAGGAAGACCCCGAATAAAACTTAGATGCTCTGTGTTTTGCTTTAAGTGGACACCCTTTAATAGAGTTAGCCTAACTTATCACCCTGGTTTCTCCAACTTATCAGTTAATTCATATGCTTCTCAGTGAAGACTTCCCAGTGACTCCAGCACCAGAGTGAAAGCTACTAACTGGGAAACGCCTGAGGGGTCTCTAGGAACCCAGAGACTAGCCAACTGATTTATTGTATAGTCAGGGTTGGGCAATCAGTAGATGACGTTATCGTGTGCTTTCTAGGGTTTTTCCAAAGCCTGTTGATTGGACAAAATTCAGGCTTGCACAGAAAAACGTGATGAACCTATTCAAGACTATCACAATCAGCCTCAGATTTGAAAGAATGTTCTGATCTTCCTTCAAATGTTGCTTCCAACCAGGTAGCTTGTAACTCCATGGTTGTTAATAGGCTGAACTGGAAACTCTCTATCTCATAAGGACCAGGATGGGCAGGGAAACTCTTGGAGATTTAGCTAATCTCTTTCTTCCTCCCTCCCTCCTTGTTTGCCCTTTCCTTCCTTTCATTCTAACTGCCATGGTGATGAACAAATTTGCTTATATATTTTTGGACACATCCGTGAAGAAAGTTCAGAAAAAAGTTTCAGAAATGGCATTATGGGGTCTGAACTAACTCCATGATGTTTTAAATTTATTGGGTTGTATTTTCTCTTTTTTTTTTTTTCAGATTTTTGTAAAAAAACATGTTTTAAAACTGAAAGATAATTGCTTTGCAGAATTGTGTTGGTTTCTGCCAAGTATTGGGTAGTCTTTTCTAACTATGAGAACAAATCACACATTTGGTGATGAAAAAAACCGCACTCAGAATATACACTAAGGTGCAAAGAAGGAAACTGAGACAGAACTGCAGATAGTTAGCATTTTCCTAATTTTTGCACAGATCTGTATATTTACTATATGTACATCATGCATACATACATATGTAAAACTGTGGAGACAGGCATACAAACTGTAAAATTTTACCCATATCCATTAGCTAATCTATACTTTTCATAATGTGGTCTGTATTGTGCATTTCTAACTCGGCATCAAGTTTGAACATTTCGCACACCAGTGAGTCTCGTTGCCCAGCGAAGTTTCTAACCAAGACAGAGTCACCTGAAATGCGCTGTGCTTCATTTAAGCAGTTCCCGACTACTGGACATGCGTAGGTGGTTCCGTCTCTCCTCACTGGCGATGCTGAGATGGGGCACCTTTGCAGCCTCTCTGATGGTCCCACAGGATCAGGTGAAGGAAGTGGAGGAGTTGGAATCCTATTTACTGGTGGGGAAGAGGCGTGGAAATTAGAGCCCTGCCCCAGTCTACATTCCATTGGCTGGTTCTGATTGGCAGATGGCATCATCAGTAACTATGTGCTCCTGGGGTTCCCCACCCTCCCACCACCCCTCGGTCCTAGGAGCTGACTGTAGACTTTCTATAGGAGCCTCCACCTCCAATTCCAGAGTGGTTGGCCTGAGTCCTTTGCCTGACTGTCTGTTTCAGCCAGTCCCCGGGCCCCTTCCAGCCTAGCTCGTCTCTGTGAGGTCTTTCACTCACCTGTCACCTCCTTGCCTATCAGATCATGTCCTCCATGTCTGAGGTGGACAGTCATACAGACTGATTTGCCCTGTGGAGAGGAATTAGGGAAGAAGTCAAATCTGAGATCCACATGAAAGTATAAGAATAGAGGAGAGCTGTGGGTAGATGAGAGGTCACTGCTTCTTTCCAAGCCCACACATCCTGAAGGAACCCCAGGAGTAGGAGGTGATGAATCCAGAGGCTTGACTTCTACACCAAACGTCCCCACACTTTTATTGACTTTTTTGCCTTTGTGATTAGACAGCTTTCCCCCCATACTTTTAATATATCTGAGGTCTTAAGTTCTTGGAGGAAGATGGTGGGATGGTCACGGGACGGTGGGTTGTATGGTCAGGCCACTCTAAGTGACTGTTTTCTTGCTTCAGTCCATCCCCTGCCTGATCAGTGCCTGCTTCACCTACAGGCGACTCATATCATTGACTGCCTATGCCTGCCGCAGAACCCATGCCAAGCTGCTTCAGTCGCGTCTGACTCTTTGCAACTCCATGGACTATAGCCCACCAGGCTCCTCCATCCTTGGGACTTCCCAGGCAAGAGCACTGGAGTGGGTTGCCATTTCCTTCTCCAGGGGATCTTCCCAACCCAAGGATCAAACCTGAGTCTCCTGCATTGCCAGGCAGATTCTTTACCCCTGAGCCACAAGGGAAGCCCCACAGAAATGATTGTCAGACTCCAAATGTTTATAGCACTGAGAATGGAAATCTTTGCTCCACTCTGTTCTTATAACTAATGCCAGTCCCTTCAACCTCTACAATGTGTGTCTAATCCCCATATCACCCTCCAGGGCAGTGTGACTCTTCACATCCTCCAAGAGGGGCTGGGAGGACGTGAGAGGAGGAATGATCTGCTCGAGGTCACCCGTCCAGCTGGTGGCAAAGCTGAGTTTCGAACCTAGATTTTAATCATCTCTCCACCCAATCTCTTCCCCCTGCACCACTGACCTCTGCCACCTGTTTCCCCAGCTTCTCTTGGTAACTAGTGACTACCAGACACATGCAGGATACTTGACATGCACCCCTGTTATTCTCACACTTGCCCTTCTAGGTTGACTTTCAATATCTACACTGTAAACACAAACAAACTGGGCTGAAAAGATGTCACTGGAGGAAACCTCACTGCTGTTTAGAGGCGTGGCTGACCCCAGACCCTTATTCTCCCCTACAAGCCTCTGGTCCTTGAGAACGATTTGTTTGCCCAGATGACCCCTTGACAGCCCTGTTCCTGGCTGATTGCTTCTCCTTCTGATTCTGCCTCCCCTTCTCAAGGGTGTGCTGGTCTTAGAGTCCCAGTCCCCAGCCAGTGTCCCGCACTGGGCCCAGAGTGACGGGTACCTGGTGGAGTAACTTCTGATGAGGCCCAGAAGGATGAGTGTAAAGAGGAGGACATAGCCCAAGATTGACCACGTCATGAGGAAGTTCAGAGGAGTGTTGACATGGGGATGTCTTGGCTAATCCCTAGAAGGAGAAGAGGCATGGGAGTCAGGACCGTCATTCGCTCATCCCTTCACTCACCCACACATCTGTTCCTCGGAGACTCACAAGCCCCTACCACATATAGGCACTGTTTCAGGTACTAGGGCTCAGCAGTGAACAAGGCAAACTTCCTGCCCTAATGGGGCTGGCATTCTATCTGAGAAGTGCACAGTGGAGTACAAAGCAAAAAGATGCCCAATGTCATGGAGGGGAGCAGGAAGTCCTCCAGAAAAGCATAAGCTGGGGGCAGAGAGCTGCAGGGTATAGTGTTGGGGGCCAGCATGAGGAACTCCGCCCATGACAAAGGTCATGAGGAAAGGGGGCTTCGGCATACGCAAAGGCATGACCAAGTCTTAGGAAATTCCCCTGCTCCCGAGCATCTAACCCCAAAACCAGAGTCTGTCCTGTACTCTCACCTACGGGGGACTCTCCCCCATAACCGTTTCTCTCCGAGAAGGAGTAAACGTGCAGCTCCAAGGCAGTAAAAATTCCTGGGCGTGACTAGTGTGTTTCAGCTTACGGGACTCCTCTGAAGGTTATCTAGCCTGCCTGTATAGGTTCCTCCGGCCACAAGAGCCCTCCAACCATGAGAGGCATGAGATGTTTTGACTTACTAAAGGCAAATTCTTGTGGAAGGTTAGAAATTATTAGTATAGTGGGTTGGATGGGAATTATATTGATAAAGGGTTTCTTCAATTCTTGTGTCAATAATTGCGGCAAATTCCCTGCCCTAGGTGGGACAAGGGCGTCTCAGGTTAAACCTCTCTGTGGACACATGATTGTTTACTACCTCTCAACCATAAACAGCACAGAGAGTTTTGGAGTATTCTGAGAATCGTAATTAACATAGGACTTTTTCTTGTTGTTGAGTCAATG
>SJYC01016850.1:0-14577 GCA_006408675.1 Madoqua kirkii
TTTAAAGGAAAATGACAAAATAAAATTGGTATACATATTAATAGATTAAAATATAGATAAATATATAATCATATTAATAGTGTCTATCTCTGCTTCTTAATTATTGGTTGTTGTTCAGTCTCTAATCATGTCCAAATCTTTGCAACCCCATGTACTGCAGCAGAACAGGATTCCCTCTCCTTCACTATCTCTCTGACTTTTCTCAAACTCATGTCCATTGAGTCAATGATGCCAGCCAAACATTTCATCCTCTGTTGCCACCTTCTCTTCTTGCTCTCAGTCTTTCCAGGCATCTGGGTCTTTTCCAGTGAGTTAGCTCCTCACATCAAGAGGCCAAACTCTCAGAGCTTCAGCTTGAGCATCAGTCCTTTAAAGTAATACTAAAGATTGATTTCCTTTAGGATTGACAGACTTGACCTCTTTGCAGTCCAAGGGACTCTCAAGAGTCTTCTCCAGCACCACAGTTCAAAACCATCAATTATTTGATGCTCGGCCTTCTTCATGGTCCAACTCTCACATCCATAAATGGCTACCGGAAAAACCAAAGCTTTGACTAGATGGATCTTTGTTGGCAAAATGATATCTCTGCTTCTTTATACACTGTGTAGGTGTGTCATAACTTTTCTTGCAAGGACCAAGCGTCTTTTAATTCCATGGCTGCAGTCATGGTCTGCAGTGACTTTGACTTCCCTTGCCTTTTGTATGATTCAAGGGATATTGGCAATTTAATCTCTGGTTCCTCTGCCTTTTCTAAATCCAGTGTGTATGTATGGAAGTTCTCAGTTCAAGAACAGTTGAAGCCTAGCTTGAAGGATTTTGAACATTACCTTGCTAGCATGTGAAATGAACATAATTGAGTGGTGCTTTTTACAACCTTTGACATTGCCTTTCTTTGGGATTGAAATAAAAACTGACCTTTTCCTATCCTGTGGCCACTGCTGAGTTTTTCAAATTTGCTGGCATATTAACTGCAGCACTTTAACATCATTATCGTTTAGGATTTTAAATAGTTCAGCTGGAATTCCTTATCTGCACTATCTTTTTTCATAGTAATCCTTCCTAAGGCTCACTTGACTTCACATTTTGAATCTAGGTGAGTGATCATACCATTGTGGCTGTGCAACCATAAAAGATTGTTTAGACTGTTTTTGGGTGGTTCTTCCATATCCTTGCCACTTCATCTTAATTTCTTCAGCTTCTGTTAAGTTCTTGCCATGTCTGTCCTTTATTGTGACCATCTTTACATGAAATGTTCCCTTGGAAAAGTGAATGTGAAAGTCACTCAGTCATGTCTGACTCTTTGTGATACCATGGACTATACAGTGTATGAAATTCTCCAGGCCAGAATACTGAAGTTGGTAGACTTTCCCTTTTTCAGGGGATCTTCCCAACCCAGGGATTGAATCCAGGTTTCCTGCATTGCAGGCAGATTCTTTACCAACTGAGCTATCAGGGAAGCACTTGGAAACAAACTGAAATCATTATGTCATTTTTGAGATTTCATCCAAATACTGCATTTCAGTCTCTCTTGTTGACTATGAGGGCTACCCCATTTCTTCTCAGGGATTCTTGCCCACAGTAGTAGATATAATGGCCGCCTATATTAAATTTGTTCATCCCTATCCATTTTAGTTCACTGATTTCTAAAATGTCTTGTTCATTCTCGCCATCTCCTTCTTGTCCTCACTCAATTTACCTTGATTCATAACTTATCATTCCAGAATTCTATGCACTACTGTCCTCTGCAGCATTGGACTGTATTTTCACCACCAGGTACATTCACAACTGAGGGTTGTTTCTCCTTTGGCCCAGCTCTCTTTCTGGAGCTATTTCTCCATTCTTCCCCAGTAACATATTGGACACCTGCCAACCAGGGTGACTCATTATGGTGCCATATATTTTTGTCTTTTCATACTGTTCATGGAATTCTCAAAGCAAGAATCCTGAAGTGATTTGCCATTTCTTTCTCTAGTATCACTTGTTTTTTGTAAACTTTATTTTTTCCTGTAGTCTACAATATAGTACAATGACTATGGAATATTTTCTATTCAAAGAAAAGATGTAAATGGTTAAATGTATATATTTGTATTTTCTACATTTATTTTTTAATTGGAGGAAAATTGCTCTGTAATGTTGTGTTGGTTTCTGCTACACAACAATGTAAATCAGTCAAAATTTTAGATATGCCCCCTCTCTCATCAGTCTCTCTTCCCTCCTACCCCTCTAGGTCCTCACACAGCACGAAGTGTGGCTCCCTGTGGTTAAATCTCCAAAATACAAAAGGAGATCAACATCAGAAAAATAAACAGCCCCATCAGAATGGGCAGAAGATCTAAAGAGACATTTCTCCATAGAAGACTTGCATAAATGCTAAGTTGTTTCAGTCATGTAAGAAGGCTTACAGATGGTCTATAAACACATGAAATGATACTCAATATCACTAAATGTATTCTTGTTCTTATGAAAATGGAGAGAGAAAAGGAGAGAAGAGAGAGAGGAGGAAGAAAAAAGTAAGAGGAGGATGAGGGTGGAATTATTGTGCAGTTATTTAACATATTCTCCTAATACCTGTGTTCACATTTCTGTGTAATTGAATTAATTAGTAAACAGATGCCAGTTCCTTTTCCACATTGTCAGATTTTTATGAGCTTCCTAGGTCATTTTAGTTGTGTCTGACTCTGTGTGACTCTATGGACTGCAGCCCGCCAGGCTCCTCTGTCCATGGGATTCTCCAGGTAAGAATACTGAAGTGGGTTGCCATGCCCTTCTCCAGGGGACCTCCCCAACCCAGAGGTTGAACCCACCTCTCTATTGTCTCCTGCACTGGCAGGCTGTTCCCATTAGTGCTACCTGGGAAGTATTACCAGATATATTCAATAAGTATTCATAAACTCAGAGACATCTGAAATCATTTTAAAAATGAAAAATTTAGCTCTTGAAAGCTAGAGAGTTTCCTGGGTTGGAGGATACCAACAATTAGAACACTGGCATCATTGAAAGCTGTTCAGTTTTTATTTACCTATTTATCTATTTTTCATTGTGTTCATCAATCTGGGTAAGTCTTTCCTAGTATAATTTAAACTATTGAAGCTCTGTACTATATCTAGGCTTCCTAGGTGGCTCAATATTAGAGAATCTACCAGCCAATGTAGTTGTTTTGATCCCTGGATCAGGAAGATGCCTTGGAGAAGGAAATGCCAATCCGCTTCAGTATTCTTGCTTGGAAAATCCCTTGGACAGAAGAGCCTGGTGGGCTCTATATGGTCCATGGCATTGCAAATGTATTCAGGTACAACGTAGTGACTAAACAATGACTATGTCTGAATAATGAGACTATCCAAAGCAGTGCTCAGCAATCTACCTTTTAACAATCTCCAAGATACTTCAGTTTCATATTAAAGCTTGAGAACTTACAGTATACATACCCTGTTAGGGCTAAGGTCTATAGGCATGGTGTATATACGGATGAACAATGGGCACTGAGTTCAGGGATTATAGGGAATGCTAATCAAATGAAGTGTCACTTGAGATGAGTTTCTAACAATTAGTGTGGGCCAGGCACAGAGGTGAAAGTTTTGCTTATGCAAAAGTTATAGACATAGTTTGGAAATGCACAAAGCCTTTGGAAAATTGCAATTAGTTTATTATGGCTAGAGATAGAATATGTTGGTAGGTGGTAGCAAATGAGGCAGAGAAAGTCATTAAGCAGAACTCGAGAAAGGTTATATCAAATTAAGGCATGTAGTTAGTCCTAAGAGGGGGGTTCATGAGATGGTTTTCAAATGGAAAATGTCATAATGCAATCTGTATTGTTTCGTTGCTTTTTATAGTCTGCCAGTCTGTCTATCTGCTCCTCCATTCACTTACCTTTGCATCCATCCAGTTATTTTATCTACTTATCAATCTGTAATGAACTCTCTCCTTCACGCACCCACTGAAGAAGAATATGAAGTAAAAATTGCCATTGAGAACAAAAAGTATTGACCACTTTGTAGAATAAACAATAGCGTTATTATTTTGTAAAAAAGGGAGTTGACCTTAGGGTGGGGGGTTGCCCTAGAAAAGAGAAATAATACCACTGGTATGCCCTGAGGCAAACTTTATCTCTAGTATTTGTAACTCTTTCTAATGTTGCCAAATGTATGAAAGTTGTAAAAGTGTTATTCATTAGTAAAGAGAAAAGAGTTTACTATTTGCTAATTCCAAACACAACAGGGGAAAAGGAGAACCATTTCTCTGATTTGCCTCTGATTAGCTGTCCATGACTAATCAGCCCCTAATGTGGGGCTGATAGTGCCTTCTTTCTGTAGTATTCATCTCTTGCTTTCCCTCAGCTTCCTTACCACTTTTAAAGAGGAGGGAAGAAGCAAGCTTTTACCTTAGGTCATCTTAAGATAGCCTTTAATGAATGATTGAAGAGTTCCAAGAACATTAATAACATCACTGCAATCAGATAATGCAAGATTTATATACTACTCCATGTAATAGTCAAAGTGATGTATTACAGGGGTACTTTAATTGAGGAGCATAAATATAGAGTTCTGGGAATGGGTTTAATTTGATCACATAATTTTAAATGATGCACATTAATAATTAACACATTATGCTTAAATATAACTTGAGTTATATAAATTCCCACAGAAGTTAAATGACCATAATTAGTGTTACCTTAATAAATATCAAATAAATTATTGCCAAACCAATTGTTTTCAAAGCATGCATGATTTATAAGTACTGCATAGAGTATGTCAATAATTATAAATATTTTTAAATAACAGTTTTTTGGTAAGGTAAAGTGTTACACAGAAGACGAGAGTAATTCCTCTTTCTCTTTGTAAGGCAAATTTACAGTTTCTTCCATCAAGAATATTGAGCTTATTTCCTCACTCTGATCCTGGGCTGGCTTTATGACTTGTGATCAATTTGAAGCTATAAAATGACTATAGATTTTGAGGCTTTCTACCTTCATGCTTGCCGTCATGGAATATTTCCCTAAAAACAAAATGAAGATTTTTACTCTCATATATGAGGTTGAAGAATCTTATGGAGCAAATGCTGATTTCCAGGAGAGGTAGTGTAGCTATATTTGACCATCCAGTCACATTTGAGTCACAGATGACTGTATCCACATGAGTCACCCAGGAGAGACAACCAGAAATGCTCAACTGAGCCCAAGTTAATTGCTGAAAATCAAGAGCAAATGATAGATTTGTAGGTGATTCTTGATGAGTCCTATATAGCTTCAGAATGGAAGCTGATCACCAGAAACAAGAAGGAATGATTAGCAGCTTCCAGCTTTCAGTCGTACAGCTCTCCACCCCCAGCCTACATTCCAAGAAGAAGAAAGGAGCTGGAGATCTAGATTATGACTGATCCTCCGTCTATTTCAAAGCCTCCATAAAAATCCCAAAGCATGGCTTTAGAGAGCTTCGGGTTGGAGGACACACCCACTGTGTGGGTGCCGTGCCCTAGCTCCTTGGGAACAGACCTCCTGCACTTGGGACTTCTCAAGTCTTTGCTCTATGTATCATTACATTGGGCTGTTCATCAGTATCTTTTAAAGTATCCTTTATTTTATATAAACTGGTATATGTAAGTACATATTTTACAGAATTCTGGTGAGATATTGTAGCAGATGATGGACTCCAAGGAGGGAGAGTCATGAGAACTTCTGATTTGTAGCCAGATGGAACAGAAGATGCAGCTAACCTGAAGACCTACTGTTTGTGACTGGGTTCTGAAAGTGGGGGGCCATCTCATGGGACTAAGCCCATACATACATGTGGGATCTGATGCTATATCCAGGTATCAGAGTGCTGTGAGTCTAGTGGCAGAGTAAGAACAAAGGGGAAACCCAGGAAAAGTTCTTTTTATTTTTTCTTTCCAAATATATATTGAGTTTTTATCACATATTAGGTATTTGGCCAGATCTGGAAATCCAATTGTGAACAAAACAGAAATATTAACAAAGCCTTTTTGAGATTCTATTTGAATGCTGAGAAAGTATTGATGAGTCATCAAATAAAAATACTGTTCTAATTATTACAATTTTTCATTATTTATATATATATATTTTTTATTTAGAGACATCATTTAGACTGGAGTAGCAAAAGAAGCTTCTGTGAAGGAATAACATTGATTATAGGTATAAAGATCCCAGGTTTCTCACATTTTCAACATTTATACATAACGACAATTAAACTCCAAGGTGATTGTACCAATTTGTAAGCTTACCAAGAGCACATAAATTCTATTATCTCAAACTCCTGTCAGCAGTTAGGATGATGAATAGTTTTTAATTGTTAATCCTGCAAAAATAAAATACCAACTACTTTTTAACATTTCTATTTTTTCTAAATAGTAGGGATATTGAAAATCTCATAACAGTTCATTGAATAAACAAGATTGCTTTAAAAAATTTTTCTCTACAGAAACATTTTCATCAAAAAGTTTTAATTGTTTCATATTTAGTACTTAACCCACATAGAAGTTATATTTGTGCAGAGTATGAGATATAATTTCCCTTACATTTTATACACTGAGAGGCAATTTCTCCAGTGTGATTAGAATAGCCCCCCCCCCCATATTAGTTTCAATTGCTCTGGTAAAAATCATCAAAAATCTTAGTGGTATCAAGCAGCACACATTTATTATCTTACTGTTCTATGCATCAGAAGTCTTACACAAGTGTAAAACTTTCACTTACACTTCTTACACAGAAGTCTAAAACAAAAGTGCTGGCTAACTACGTGAGTAGAGAACAGCTGTACAATAGCTATACTATTCAGACATGCTTCCCTGAGACTCCTACCTACCAGTAGAAACTAAATCATCTCTGTGATTTCTAAATGGAACTCTGACCCTTTGGGCCAGACCCAGGAGGAGGCTCTTGAATCACTTTCACCAAATCTTAGTGGTATCAAGCAGCACACATTTATTATCTTACTGTTCTATGCATCAGAAGTCTTACACAAGTGTAAAACTTTCACTTACACTTCTTACACAGAAGTCTAAAACAAAAGTGCTGGCTAACTACGTGAGTAGAGAACAGCTGTACAATAGCTATACTATTCAGACATGCTTCCCTGAGACTCCTACCTACCAGTAGAAACTAAATCATCTCTGTGATTTCTAAATGGAACTCTGACCCTTTGGGCCAGACCCAGGAGGAGGCTCTTGAATCACTTTCACCCAGCAAGATCTCAAAACCTGTTCATGACTTGATTTGGATTCAAGTGATGAATTCTTATGTATGGAACAAAAAAGTACAATCCATATTTTTAGAGGTGGGTAAACCAGACTAAATAAAAATTAAAAGATTTCTTTTATGAAAGACTTGTTGAAAAAGCCAAAAAAAAAAAAAAAGCAAGCTACAGACTGGAAGAAAATATTTGCAAATTGCATATTCAACAAATGTTGTGTATCAAAATATATGCTAGATACTTTAAATTTTAAATAAGAAAAAACTATATAAGAACTGGACAAAAGATATGGACAAACAATTCACCGAGAGGATGTGAAGATGGTAAGTAAGGTACGTAAGAAGACATTTAGCTTCATCAGCCCTAAAAGAAATGATTTGTTTCTTAAAATGAGATATCAGTGAATGCCTAGTAGAGTAGCTTAAAAAAAAAAAAAAAAAACCTGAAAACACTACACATTAGTGAAGATGTGAAAAAAGTCAAACTCTCAAACACTGCTAGTCACAATTCAGAACTGCACACATTCTGTGGAAAATAGTCTTTTTTTTAATAAAGTTAAACATCCAGTTACAGTATAACCAAACAATTCCACTGCTCAGTATTTACTTTAAAGTAAACTTAGTACCACAGATACACACCTTACATGAAGATTTGTAGCATGTTCATATTGCTGAAAACTGAGACAATTTACAAGAGGGTAGGTTGGATGACCCACAAGCTGGAATCAATATTGCTGGAAGAAATATCAACAACCTCAGACATGTAGGTGATATCACTCTAATGGCAGAAAGTGAAGGGGAATGAAAGAGCCTCTTGATGAGGATGAAAGAGGAGAGTGAAAATGCTGGCTTAAATCTCAACATTAAGAAGACTAAGATCATGGCATCCAGTCCCATCATTTCAAGGCAAATAGATGGGAAAAAAGTGGAAACAGTGATAGATTTTATTTTCTTGGGCTCCAAACTAACTGAGGATGGTGACTACAGCCATGAAATTAAAAGACGCTTGCTCCTTGGAAGGAAAGTTATAAGACAGCATATTAAAAGCAGAGACATCACTTTGCTGACAAAGATTCATCTAGCCAAACTATGAGATTTCTGGTAGTTGTGTACAGATGTGAGAGTTGGACCACAAAGAAGGCTGCGCACTAAAGAATTATGTTTTGGGATGCTCAACATCACTTGTTATCAGAAAAATGCAAATCAAAACCACAATGAGGAGATAAATCCACATACACATGGAACCTTATCTTCGACAAAGGAGGCAAGAACATACAATGGAGTAAAGACAGTCTCTTTAACAGGTGGTGCTGGAAAAAATGGTCATCCACATGTAAAAGAATGAAACTAGATCACTTTCTAACACCACACACAAAAATAAACTCAAAATGGATTAAAGATCTAAACGTAAGACCAGAAACTATAAAACTCCTCGAGGAGAACATAGGCAAAACACTCTCCAACATACATCACAGCAGGATCCTCTATGATCCATCTCCCAGTATACTGGAAATAAAAGCAAAAATAAACAAATGGGATCTAATCAAAATTAAAAGCTTCTGCACAACAAAGGAAACTATAAGTAAGGTGAAAAGACAGCCTTCTGAATGGGAGAAAACAATAGCAAATGAAGCAACTGACAAACAACTAACCTCAAAGATATACAAGCAACTTATGCACCTCAACTCCAGAAAAATAAACGACCCAATCAAAAAATGGGCCAAAGAACTAAATAGGCATTTCTCCAAAGAACTAATTAAAATTAAAAGCTTCTGCACAACAAAGGAAACTATAAGTAAGGTGAAAGGACAGCCTTCTGAGTGGGAGAAAACAATAGCAAATGAAGCAACTGACAAACAACTAACCTCAAACATATACAAGCAACTTATGCACCTCAACTCCAGAAAAATAAACGACCCAATCAAAAAATGGGCCAAAGAACTAAATAGGCATTTCTCCAAAGAAGACATATGGATGGCTAACAAACACATGCTCCACAATTTTTTAATGCTCTGCTCTATATTCTTTTTATTTCAGCTGGGTTCATTTCTGTTGGCCTATATTCAAGTTCCCTGATGGCTCAGTTGGTAAAGAATCTGCCTGCAATGCAGGAGACTTCAGTACAACTTCAGTACAATTCCTGGGTTGTAAGAGCCTCTGGAAAAGAGATCAGCTATCCACTCCGGTATTCTTGGGCTCCCCTCATGGCTCATACAATAAAGAATCCACCCGCTATGTGGGATACCTGGGTTCAATCCCTGGGTTGGGAGGATCCCCTAGAGAAGGGAAAGGCTACTCACTCCAGTATTCTGGCCTCGAGAATTCTAAGTGAGCATATATTTTCCTCTAAGTCTATAGTATGAGCATTTATGTTATTCTCATCAGGAAACAAAATGGAACTTGTTTTCATGGTTATACTTAGTAAACGAGAGATATCAAATTTCTTTTGTGACTTCTTATTTTTCAGATGGTTCCTCTTAATATCTCTTCCACTCTTCGACCTGAGTTCTTTCCCTGCACTGTTCTCTGGGATGATTCATGTGAAAAGCCTGAGAAATAGTTCAATACCTTTTTATCTGTGACCACTAGCCACACTCCTATCATCCACACTCAGCTTTTGTTGAAATATTTTCTAGCTGAGTCTTCTCCATAGCTAAAATCTACCCAGCAGCATCTGCCTCAGTTATACAAATGCTTGGGCTTCATTTTGTCTACCAGGTGCCTTTCTTTTCCTACGTTATAGCTTAGTTTTTGCTCTATGCTCTCCTTTCTCCTAGAGGTTAAAGAAAAGTCCCTTTCAGTTTTCCCATCTTTTTTGTCTGATCATAAGATGGAAATAACAGTATTTTCAGCCCTGTGTATCTCTGAGCTGAGCCTGGACAGGGATATTTTTGAGATAATTCAGGTGACAGTTATGTACAGACTGTATTGAGAACCTAAATATTACAATATGTCTATCAGTCAGAAAAGAGAAAAACCCTACATAATCTGGACCCCAACCTCATTTCTCTCACTTTGTCTCCTCTCATATTTACCCCAACTTTAAGATTTCTAGTCACAATGAGCATTTCTTTCTTGGAAAACACGGTTCATACTCTACCCTAAGAGTCTTTACTCTGACTATTCACTACTCTTGCAGTGCTGGGCATCAGTGTTAAGACTTACTCTCACAAATTTACAAGAGCTGCCTATTCCCTCATTTGGGAGGGTGTGATCAATTCTGTTAAGAAGTTAATGCCATACTAAATCATTCTTTACTCCCTCTTGCTTTTTATGCTTCTTTTCAGAATTTGATGAGAAAGAACTCAGAAGTTTTTAGGTTGTGAAACTGGAGAAAAATGCTATTTTAAGAAATAGGCTTCAAAATAAGGAAATACAGAAGTACATAACTGGTGAATTTTCCATTGTTGTTTGATATCTATTCATTATTACCACTCAGTTCAGCTCAGTTCAGAGACTCAGTCAGGTCTGACTCATTGCAACTCCATGGACTGCAACATGCCAGGCCTCCCTGCTCATCACCCACTCTCAGATTTTCAGTTCAGTTCAGTCACTCAGTCGTGTATGACTTTTTGCGACTCCATGAATTGCAGCATGTCAGGCCTCCCTGTCCATCATCAAATCTTGGAGTTCACCAAAACTCATGTCCAATGAGTCAGTGATGACACCCAGCCATCTTCATTCTCTGTTGTCCCCTTCTCCTCCTGCCCCCAATCTCTCCCAGCATCAGAGTCTTTTCCAATGAGTTAACTCTTTGCATGACTTAACCAAAGTATTGGAGTTTCAGCTATAGCATCAGACCTTCCAAAGAACACCCAGGACTGATCTCCTTCAGAATAGACTGGTTGGATCTCCTTGCAGTCCAAGGGACTGTCAAGAGTCTTCTCCAACACTACAGTACAAAAGCATCAATTCTTCTACTCAACTCATGTCCATCATGTTGGTGATGCCATCCAACCATCCCCTCCTCTGTCGTCTCCTTCTCCTCTTGCCTTCAGTCTTTCCCAGAATCAGGGTCTTTTCAAATGAGTCAGCTCTTCACACCAGGTGGCCAAAGTATATTGGAGTTTCAGCTTCGACATCAGTCTTTCTAATGAATATTCAGGACTGATTTCCTTTAAGATGGACTGGTTGGATTTCCTTGCAGTCCAAGGGACTCTCAAGAGTCTTTTCCAACACCACAGTTCAAAACCATCAGTTCTTCAGTGCTCAGCTTTCTTTATTTTTATTTTATTTTATTTTTATTTTTTTAGGATTTGCAAAACTTTTTTTTTTAATTTTTATTTTTTGTTTAATGCTTATTCCATTTCACAGCACTGCATTGGTTCTGCCATACATTGACATGAATCAGCCACAGGTGTGGACGATCTCCCCATGTTAAAGCCCCCTCCCACCTCCCTTCCCTGCCCATCCCCCCGGTTCATCCCATACACCGGCCCCAAGCATCTATGTTCAATTCAGCTTTCTTTATAGTCCAACTCTCACATCCATACATGACTACTGGAAAAACCATAGCCTTGACTAGATGGGCCTTTGTTGACAAAATACAGTCTCTGCTTTTTAATATGTTATTTAGATTGGTCATAGCCTTTATTCCAAGGACCATCTTTTAATTTCATGGCTGCAATCACAATCTGCAGTGATTTTGGAACCCCCCGAAATAAAGTCTGCCATTGTTTCCACCATTTCCCCCATCTATTTGCCATGAAGTGATGAGGACAAATGCCATGATCTTAATTTTCAGAATGTTGAGTTTGAAGCCAACTTTTTCACTCTGGTCTTTGACTTTCATCAAGAGACTCTTTAGTTCTTCTTCACTTTCATCATAAAGGGTGGTGTCATCTGGATATCTGAGGTTATTGATGTTTCTCCTGGCAGTCTTGATTCCAGCTTGTGCTTCATCCAGCCCAGAGTTTCTCATGATGTACCCTGAATATAAGTTAAATAAGCAGAGTGACAATATACAGTCTTGATGTACTCCTTTCCCAATTTGGAACCAGTCTGTTGATCCATATCCAGTTGTGTTGCTTCCTGACCTGCATACAGATTTCTCAAGAGGCAGATCAGGTGGTCTGGTTCCCATCTCTTTCAGAATTTTCCAGAGTTTTCTGTGGCCCACACTATCAAAGGCTTTGGCATAGTCAATAAAGCAGAAGTAGATATTTTTCTGGAACGCTCTTGCTTTTTTGATGATCCAGTGGATGTTGGCAATTTGACCTCTGGTTCCTCTGCCTTTTCTAAAACTAGCTTGAACATCTGGAAGTTCATGATTCACGTATTGCTGAAGCCTGGCTTGGAGAATTTTGAGCTTTACTTTAATAGTGTGTGAGATGAGTGCAATTGTGCAGTAGTTTGAGCATTCTTTAGCATTGCCTTTCTTTGAGATTGGAATGAAAACTGACCTTTTCCACTCCTGTGGTCACTGCTGAGTTTTAGATCTATGTTATCTTCATTTAAGTACCAATTACCTTCACTCATTGGAACTAAAATTTTATGAAATCAATTATCTTAATTTGTTTCTTTATTGATTCACTGCTTTATCCTTCATGTACAGAATCAACTTGATCAGCATCAAGTACATAGCTAAAAGTTTATACTCACTTAAAATATAAATGGCATATTTCAACATTTTTAAATGTGCCATCTGAATGCCAGAGACTACACCAGATAAGGACTAATTATAATATTAAATTCAAGGCTCAGTCTATAACATTAAGAATTTAGTGTTTAATTTGTGTGAATAACATATGACAGAATGTCTAAAACCAAGCTGGAGAAATTTGGGTAGAATTTATAAAATTTTCAGAGTCCCGAGATAAGGCTAAAATGTCAGAGACCATATAACATATTCTTCCTATAATGTTTCTGCACATGCAAATCAGGTTAAATCACTATTTTAGCAAGAGTATAAATTCTAACCCACTAGATTTCACTACAGGGGCAACATCAATTTCAAAGCACACAGAAAATGGAAAATTAAGATTTTACTCTAGATCATTAAAAAAATGGTGAGATTGATCTAATGCAAATTTTACCTTCATGAAACTAAGTAAAATCCCTCATAGAATCCTTCAAAATCCAGAAGTATCATACTCCACAATTATGAACTTTGTCATTCACATCCTCTGTCTTTGCTATGCTGCTTTCTCTATTATCTCCCCATCTATGACATAAATGCTTGAGAACACTCTTTGTTCCTTGTGCTTATTGCCTCCAAATCATATACCATGGCACTGGGGAAGGGAGTTTTTCTTCCAATCTCACTGCCTTGTGAGCTAACTCTAAGTTCCAAGATTAGTTTGTTTTTCTTTCTTCTTGTTTGAAGGATTTTTTTCTCCCTTTCCATGTTCTCAGTCTCTAATTCCATAGTTTCTAGTTCTTTACTCTCCCTCTATTTCAAAATAAGCCCAGACAACCATCATCTGAGAATTCTCAGAGCTGAGAGAGCAAAAGTGTAAAGTTAATACATGTCTTTGAATTATTTGATAAGACACACATAAGGTGAACTCAATGCGACAAGCCATTAGGGGATTTTGCAGGTTTATGAGGGAGATTAGCACAGCAAAAGCAATGTTTTAGGAGGATTAGTCTGGCATCAGAGGGCTGTGTGTATACGAGGAGGAAAAGCTCAGTTCATAGATAAGTTCTAAGCAGTTACCATGGATCCCATAGCAGGAAGTAGGGTAGTGACAGAATTTGATGAGAGAGAAAGAACTACAAGTTTCTATGCCAGATGACTGAAAGGATGAAAACACTATTTTAAGAAATGCTTATTAGAATAACAAAGTACTGAAGTATATGTGTAGTATGGTTTCCACTGTTCTTTCACTTGTATCTATTTGCTTTTCTCTGTGATACCAGAAGGTCCCTGTAATGACTTAAGAATTTTAACCTTATCTTCAAAAAAGTCTAACAATAATGATCATTTTAGTGGCATAACTGTACATTTTTACAGTGTGATATCTGGCAATTTAAGTGATTTATAGGCTCGAGAATAAATATTGATTATGTTTAACATATTATTCTGCTATATGCCTGAGCTCTATAAGGCTCAAAACAGATTTGCTAGACTGGGTTATAAAATCCAGGTTTAGGAGATTAACTCTTAAAAGAAATTTTATGGGATATGCTATAGCTCATAAATACTAATAACATATTACATGTAAAACAGCAAATGGTAAGTTAGCTGGCTGCTAAATACAAATGCAATTCTGTGAACTACATATTGGCAAAATCTGCCAAGAAAGTAGACACGTTTGTTGTTCTCTGCCCATCCCACCCCAAAACTGAGATCTCAAAGTTAACCTATTTGATTATACAAGTGGTTTTTAAGTGTTATACTTCTAAAATAATACCCAGAGTAATGTATAATCTCT
>SJYC01016852.1:0-15616 GCA_006408675.1 Madoqua kirkii
TGTGAGAAGAAAGTGAAAGTGAAGTCCCTCAGTCATGTGCGACTCTTTGCAACCCCATGGACACCAGGCTCCCCCATCCATGGGATTTTTCTCAGCAAGAGTACTGGAGTGGGTTGGCATTCCCTTCTCCAGGGAATCTTCCTGACCCAGGGATCGATCCCAGGTCTTCTGAATTGTAGACAGATGCTTTACCAGCCACCAGGGAAGTACCAATACAGTATATTAAGGCTATATGGAATTTAGAAAGATGGTAATGATGACCCTATATGCAAGACAGCAAAAGATACACAGATGTCAAGAACAAACTTTTGGACTCTGTGGGAGAAGGCAAGGATGGGATGATTTGAGAGAATAATATACATTTAAACATGTATATTATCATGTGAAACAGATCACTAGTGCAGGTTCGATGCATGAGACAGGGTGCTCAGGGCTGGTGCACTGGGATGACGCTGAGGGTTCAAGATGGGGAACACATATACACCCATGGCTGAGTCATGTCAATGTATGGCAAAAATCACTACAATATTGTAAAATAATTAGCCTCCAATCAAAATAAATAAATTTAAAAAAAAAAGAATTGTACTTTTGAACTGAGGTGCTAGAGAAGATACTTGAGAGTCCCTTGGACAGCAAGGTGATCAAACCAATCAAACCTAAAGAAATCAACTTTGAATATTCATTGGAAGGAATGATGCTGAAGCTGAAGTTCCCATACTTTGGCCACCTGACGTGAAGAGCTGACTCACTGGAAAGGCCCTGATGCTAGGAAAGATTGAGGGCAGAAGGAGAAGGGGGCGACAGAGGCTGAGATGGTTGGATGATATTACCAAATCAATGGATATGAATTTGAGCAAACTCCAGGACACACTTTAGTGACTAAACAACAACAACAAGATGAATAAACAAATGGAATACTATGAACAATGGAATTACATAAAATACTATTCAGCAATAAATGTGGATACACTTTTGATAGACGCAACAACCTGGATGAAACTCAAATACATTTTTCTGAGTGCAACAAGCAGTTCTCAAATAACTGTATACTGTATAATTTCATTTGCATTATTAAAAATAAATAGTAGAACTATGGATATTGAGAATAGGTCGTGATTGCCAAGGGCTATGGGTGGGAGAAGTGTATGGAGGTGATGGAACTGCTCCCTAACCTAACTGTGGTGATCCTGACATGAATTTGAACATGTAATAACAGTCACAATTTTACATGAAAATAAAACAACCCATTTCATTTCATGATAATTAAAACAACTCAAAAATTAGTAATAAAAATAAACACTGTATTTTAAATCAAGCATTTAAATTAGCATATCAAACTGTTACTTTTGGAGTTGAAGTTACATAGTCATTATTTCTCCAGATCAAAGGGTTTTGTGAAGAAATTTTAATTATACTAACAGATTACAATCATCTTTTGTGAAGTTCCATCACAAACTCAATAATTTTGAAGACCTTGCTAAAAAAAAATATTAGGAGATATAAAGGGCAAAGGAAGATGGTGATGAGCATCTTGAGTGGAGGCACAGATTCTGTTAGAGGAAGCCATATCCTCAGGTTCCTTATTATATAGCATTGCCTATTCCATATTAGCATATCAAACTGTTACTTTTGGAGTTGAAGTTACATAGTCATTATTTCTCCAGATCAAAGGGTTTTGTGAAGAAATTTTAATTATACTAACAGATTACAATCATCTTTTGTGAAGTTCCATCACAAACTCAATAATTTTGAAGACCTTGCTAAAAAAAAATATTAGGAGATATAAAGGGCAAAGGAAGATGGTGATGAGCATCTTGAGTGGAGGCACAGATTCTGTTAGAGGAAGCCATATCCTCAGGTTCCTTATTATATTAGCATTGCCTATTCCATTCACTAGGTTTTTAAAAAAGCTATAGTTCTATCTTTAAATTCTTGGTCATTTTAGCAACTTACGTTCACAAACCAGGAGTTACTCTTTTTGGCTTTTTTTTTTTTTTCATCTATTCTCATTTTCATTTTTTAGATGGAAATATCTTTTCGGTTCTAGTTTCCCTGAGGATTGGCAGATCATGTGGTCTGTATTTCTTGACAATATGCCTGTATTCTTTTGTTCATCTTCAATTATTTTTAATTTTAAAATATACTATCCTACAAGCTCCAAACTTTTGCCTCACCACCTATGATTCATAAATGATATCAAATCTATCCAGGGTACTGATTACCCACCAGTTTGTCCTCGCAAGACAGATAGAGACATAACATTTTCACATTTTATCTATCAATAAGGTGAAGAAACAAATATTTAGAATTAATAGATTACTAGAGAAAATAAAAAGTACATTTGAATTACACTGAATCATTTTCACCTTCATGGTTTACTGACATATAACTACAATGCTATTAGTCTATATTTCTTACAAGACCCAGAAAAAAGTAGTTTATATCTAAGAACTGGTAAGGGGGAGGAGTGGAAACAAAGGAAAACATTCATCTGACAGAAGTTTTAAAGTTACTAGAGGAATTAAATAAATTGTATTTTAAAATTTCAGTATTTCCTTGTGATTAGTCTGAGGTCCAAAACATATTCATTTTGTAAGAGCAAAACCACTCAATTTTATGAAAAAATGTTAAGTGACATGAGATTGCTGAAATCAGGATGAGAAAGTACATTTCTTGAGCAGTTTAAATTGAGCTTTCTAAAGTCCTCTAAGCAGTTCAAATCTAAAAATAACCTAAATTATTCAGATCTTTAATAATGTGCAAATACGATTCCATCCTCTCTAAGCTCTAGGTATGTGATAATTCCTATCATTTTTCATTAAATGCTGTTGGATTCTGAACATTTAGAATTCTAATCTCATTTTCACAAAGGCTGAAATGGCATTAATATTGATTTCGAAGGAGATCACACATTTCATCTGCTTAGAGGAAGGACGGCACTCCAGGAGCCTTTGGCAGAAGGAGAGGAGGAGGAGAGAAATGCGACCTTATGGCAGGAGGAAGATTTTGTCTGGTCAAGATGCTCAGACAGCTGCACCACAAGACATCAAAACAGAGTTTATAAAAATGATCTACTACATTGAAAACTACAAGTTGTTTTTGCAGTTTGCCCTTCGAAGACTGAAATTTCAAGACTATTCTCTACTGTAACCTATAGAAAAATGAACTAAATACAAAAAAATTTCAATAATATTTAACACTCTAGATAAAAATAAGAAAACTGTATCTAAAATCAAAAGACTATAGAAATATAACATTATCAATTTAAATAGATAGCACAACAAATTATGCTTTATGAATATACTTTAAAATAAATTCTGAGGCAGTATTTCTGTAACATAGGCATGAATTTGATAGTAAAGATAAAATCAGGAAATACTGAACTGTAGAATCATAATAATACCACCATAGTATCAAACATAGCAAGAATGTATTTTATTTCTTTTTATTTTAAAATTTAATCCCACTAATTTTTATTAGCCACTATGTGAGTAATGTATTTGTATTAGTGAAACTTTCTTTATGGTTATTTTCTTGAGATTAAGATCCATTGTTCCATGTTTGAAGCAACTTCCCTTACTCTTTGCCAACTTTCTAAACTATGATCTCACTTTTTCAAGAAGCCTTCCTTTTCTAACTAGATGAAAGGTAATATGAGGTTGCAATAAACTCAGTACAACACAGAAAGCTGTATTCAGTTCAGCTTGCCTGTAATTTCAGCGTGTTCCATTTTCAAACCATGGAAGTCTAAGTACTCAAGAATTTTCCATTTCAGTTAACTTCTGTCAGCCTGTATGATTTGGCCTCATTCTGTTGACACCTATTACAGACTCACTGTTTTGTGCATATTGGTACTTGGCATACAACCTATGACAAAACAGTGATTTCTCCTAACTTCTTCAAATATTATGCTTTTTGAATTATTCTGACTCATAAACAGCCTGGGATTCTAATTGCTTGAGACACTAATTTGATGCAAAACTTTTACAAATGCTTTGAAACTTTTAGATAGGAAGTTCAAATAAGCTTTCCTATAAAAAAGAATGAATTGGCCTATTTGTTACAACACAGATTTCTGGCATCACAATAAAAGGCTAAGGGTTGATTCCAGAAATCACCCAAAAGTTTAATAAAAGATACAAGAAACAATTTCTAGATGTTACTTTCTTAATCTGGGACCAGACATGTGGCCTGTAATTGAGAATCCATAACATAGATCACCTAGAAAAAATTTATCAAAGTGATTACAATTTATATCCTTAAATGTTTAACTATTGCAATATCCTTCTGCTTACTCCCCTCCATATCACACAAGCTGAAGTCCCCTGCCTTTCTCTTTGTGAGAACCAGTGTTGCATTTGATTCATAAGCTTCCATTTACCTCTAATATTTTCTTGTGGTTCCTGTCACCATTTGTTTTGCTTAGAACAAGCACAATGAACACGGACATCACAAAGACATTTCTATTGCCTATTAGTTAAGATTCAGGGAGGTTTAGTGGGCATCGGTGAGGTTTTGGGTTTAAACCACTCACTGACTCTGTGACCTTGGACAAATTACTTAACCTTTTGAAACTCAGTTTCCTGTCCTTGGAAGTTGAATAATGGTGCCAAGAATTCAGGTGCATTGCACGGATTTCATGAGATAAAATACAGAGAATTATATTGCAGTGCCTGCTACATAACGTGTCCATTAAAGAGGCACCTATTCTTTCTCACCATTGTTTTATTTTTAAAAAATCATGTGAAACTCATCAAACTGTGCAACAAACAACAAATATATAAACAAAATTATAATCAATTCTTTGAAGATGATAATAATATTAAAACCCTGTGTTTTCTCCTATAATCTATCTAAAAACAATTTTTATTTTCGGAGCTGACATCATATTATTTAAAATTTGTACATCCATGAAATCAACTAGGATCGGGTCTAATCCAAACTATCAGAAAGTTTTCCTTTATCTTCTCTTTGATCTTATCTCTCAGATTATTTTATATTCTAATTAAAATTCTGTAATTTGCCTATTAATGTAAAGCATAGGGCTAAATGCTTTCAATTCTGAAGCTCCTTTGCCTCAGTCCATCTGGACTTCACCCCTTGCTCTGGGTATGACTGACCCCCACTATTGGCTGCTCTTCTTTTCTGATTATGCATAACAGAACATTTTTCCCACCTGCCACATGCATCTGTTCTGATATCTGCCGTGATTTTCCAGGTCCGTTTTTATCTTGGCACTTCATGTCTCTTTGTGGACCTCCACAAGGTTCAATTTTGAGAGTTCCACGTGATAAAGCCTATTGACAATTTTCAGCCTTAGTATATGTCTCAATCAGAAGCTCAGCAGTCTCTCAGACTATAACAGCTTGAGTTTAAAGATTCTTCATTTTCAGGTTCACAGGAACATATCAGATTTAAAGCTCAGGCTGGATTATCTCCAGGTTGCAGTGATCTAAAACTTTATAATGAGTATTGTCCAACTTGACTATACATTTTTGGAGTTCTGAAGTGAAGGGTCAGCTGTGATGACAAGAAAAGAAGGTAAAAGAAAGAAACTTATTTTAATAAATTAAAAAAAATAATATTGAAATACATGGTGGGTTTAATGACTAAGCAAAAGGCTAGGCAAAGTAACATCTTGATAGTGAAGATAATTGTTATTGTGTGCACCATTAACTGTTATATAGTGTATCATTATAATTCCTCAAAAAACAGCCTGTTATGAACTGAAACTATGGACTCCTTGATACCCCAGAAAATTCATATGTCTATGTTGAAGCCCTAACCTCCATTGTTATGGTATTTGGAGATGGAGTTTTGGTGGAGATAATGTTCAGATAAGGTCATGAGAATGGGGCCCCTGATAGGATTAGTGTTCTTTTATGAAGAGGAAGCTTCCCTGATGACTTAGATGGTAAAGAGTCTGCCTGCAATACAGGGGACCCAGGTTCAATATGAGAGTCAAGAAGGTACCCTGGAGAAGGAAATGGCAACCCACTCCAGTATTCTTGCCTGGAGAATTCCATGGACAGAAGAGCCTGGCAAGCTATAGTCTATGAGGTCACAATCAGCCACCACTTAGCAACTTTCACAAACAGGAAGAAAGACCACAGGTCTGTCTCTACACCATATAGTAAGAAAATAGAGTAAG
The DNA here is from genome assembly GCA_006408675.1 of Madoqua kirkii. Classification (NCBI taxonomy): domain Eukaryota; kingdom Metazoa; phylum Chordata; class Mammalia; order Artiodactyla; family Bovidae; genus Madoqua; species Madoqua kirkii. Next base: position 6,152 of record SJYC01016852.1, read on the forward strand.
AAAGCAGTCATTTGTAAGCCAAGAAGAGGCTTTTCACCAGACACTGAATTTGCTGGCATTCTGATCTTGAACATTCAGCCTCCAGACCCAAGAGAGGAACAAATGTCTATTGCTTAAACCATCCAGTCTGCAATACTTGTTATGCCAATCTGAGTGAGCTAAAGGATAGCTTACCAAGTATTCTCCTCCTCCTACCCAAGTATCACATGATTATTCATACTGCTGTGACTCTTCAGTATTTCCTACTTTAAAATGCTTTTGCTGATCCCTTCACCTCTCCAAATGTTATCAAAATCCTTCTTAGTTTAAAATCCACATGTAAGAATATTCAAATATCTGTAGGGATTAGATGCGTAATTGGAGGAGTCATCTCTTTCCTTGTCAGATGCAATTCAGCTGTAACATCTTCCTACCTGATACTTCTGTTGCTGCCCTCACCACACTCTTTCTATTTTCCCTACAGTCAAAATGATCCTTTTAAAACATCATAGATCATTTCATTCTTTTGGTTAGTCCATAAGTGTCCTCCTTTACTATGCAAAATAGAGACCAAGTCCTCTAAATGGTGTATGTATCACCTTCACTGCTCTCTGCTACGTCTTTGACATCATTTCTACTACTTTCCCTGGTAATCTTCATCCATCCATCCATGCTAGACCCCTGGCTTTCTGTGAGTATGCCACAAGGCTTCTGTATGTGCTGCTCCTGCTGGCTGAATATGCTTCAACCAAATACCTATACATTTTCTCCCATACTTCCTCCAGTCCTTTGTATAGACATTATCACTCCAGTAAGACTTGCCTTCCTCTCCATATTCCCTTTCCATTTACTTGTTTTATTTTATTCATATCAGTATACAGTAAAGTTAATTTAGTTAACTGTATATTATCTCCTGTGTGAGTCGCAGTTGCTCAGGCATGTCGGACTCTGTGACTCCATGGAGTATAGCCCACCAAGCTCCTCTGTGGGATTTTCTGAGCAAGAATACTGGTATGGGTTGCCATTTCCTTCTTCCCTACCAAAGAAAAAAGAAAAAAGAAAAATCACAAGGGAGAAGATTTATCTGTACTGTTAGCTTCTGTACTCCTAGAAACAACAATAAATAATTAAAAACAAGTACTTAGAAAAAAGTTAGAATTTTAATTATTGCTATAAGGGGATGACAGAGGATGAGATGGTTGGATGGCATCGCCGACTCAATGGATATGAGTTTGAGTAAACTCCAGGAGTTGATGATGGACAGGGAGGCCTGGCGTGCTGCAGTTCATGGGGTCGAAAAGAGTCAAAAGTAACTGAGCACCGAACTGACACTCTGTAAAGGAAAAAAAGTATTTGTCCTGCCTACCTGACAACCTTGTGTATCATTGAAGGATGGTTCTGGCTAAAATTGCCTACAAGCGTACCAACTTGACAGGAGAGCCAGTAATATTGGGGTCAAGTACGTGTTACAGGGGTTGAGCTTTCAAACTCTTTCCATCTTTCATTTCTGCCATTCTCAGTGTATGTGTCTCCTTTTATGGTGCCAAGATAGCTGCATGTGATTTTTTGCTTATATTCTATTTTTTTTCCTCTGGGGCACAAATATTTCTATTGCAAGAAATACTTCACAGCTCATTCCTAAGCCAAACACTGCACAAAAGAGTAATATCATTATTGGATTAGGTAAACTATGAGTCACCCTATGAATCTGGATGCACTGGCCCCAGAACAAAAAGTGAGGCTCCACTTCGGGAATAATAAGGATAGCTGCTGGGTAGATAACATGTGTGTGTGTGCATGTGCTGAGTCACTTCAGTCATGTCTGACTCTTTGCAACCCTGTGGATTATGATTCTCCAGGCTCCTCTGTCCTTGGAATTCTCCAGGCAAGAATACTGGAGTAGGTTGCCATGCCCTCCTGCAGGGGATTTTTCCAACCCAGGTATCAAACCCATGTTTCCTGCATCTTCTGCATTTCAAGTGGATTCTTTGCCCACTGAGCCACTTGGGAAGCCCTATAGTATCTCACAAAACTCGTGTGGGTTACAGCTTGCTCACCAACATTTAACCCATTAATGTCAGGTAAATACTGTCATTCAACAATTTTTTAAAGATTTGATCAGTAACCACATTTTGATAAGGTCATTCAGTAGACCATCAAGTAGCAAGTTTGTAAGGAGATTTAACAAAAATATTGGTATGGTAAAATGAATAAAAATTGAAAGATAGGGGTCATGATAACCATGGAATAAACATTATCACAAGGTTTATGTATTCTGCTCAGTCCTATTTACTGACATTGTAGGATGCCAGTAGCCAAAATAGGTTTTAGGTTTGGAGTTAGATGTGCATTAGCCTTAGCTCTGCCACCATGGTGCTGTGTGACCTTGTATAAATTACTTAACTTCTCTGATCTTTACTACATAATGAGGGTTCTAATTAGTACTCATCTATCAAATGCAATGAGAAGGAGAACAAGTCAATATATCTCTCTAAACATGAAGAAGACAAACCCAAATAAATAAGCAGTAAAAATCTCTGGAATAATTAATAAAGCACTTCAATGCACAATTTAGTCAGTAATCAAGTTTTAAAATCCCTATTCTCATTATGATTTTGCTCTGAGCACTGAAAATATGTTATGAGTAGTGATGTGAATATTTTATTTTAATCAAAATATTATCACATATTAGAGAAACTGTAAGACTCAAGAAAAACTGCTGAGGCATATAATAATAATGACAATAATAATCTAAATAAAACAAAAAAATATTTGCTGAGCAGAAATAATAATCCCTTAATAGGGAGTAGGATAGATTTTGAAAGAATTTTTCACTAAGATTATTTATATAACTAACTTTTAACTTTTATTTAAAGGCCTTTTTTATTCTATCCTACAAATTGGGATGAACAAAAACTTTAAACCTTTTCTCCCTCTGTTTCTTTATCTAGGTCACATTGTTTGTCACCTAGCAATTGCTCAAACATACTAGCTGTTTTTAGTTTAGTTTTTTGTTGTTGTTGTTGTTGTTGTTGTTACATTTCAGAGTTCTGTCCATTTCTTTCCTTAATGGCAGGGATTTTTACTAAACTATTTTATTGGTCACTAGGAGGATAGACTGTTACTAACTGTGAGGTGACCCTGATTTGAATATTATCTTTCTTACATCCTTGCTGCATTCCAAGTTTGACTTTATGCTGCTGAAACTCCATTGTTGCTTATTTGAAGTTCCGTCTGTTTCAAAATGTTGTTGAGAGTTTTGTGAAATTTGAAAACTTGACAATTTTACCTGAATAAAACCCAAAGGCAAAGCAGTTTTAAATAGCTATAGACTGATCTAATGACTGATGCTATAAGTCTAGTAAAATAATTTTGATGCCCCCAATGAGATGTATGCGATTAACTGCTTAACTATTTCAAGTTCCATATTAAATTTTAATTAATAGCTTACATTTCATATGCCTTTATTATTAGATGATAAATTATTCAAGTTTTGATGTTATAGACAAATGTAGGCAGATGCTAAATCAAAGTAGTTAATGATTAAAATGAGTTTTGATGGATTGCACCTGTTTTTTCTGGTTTTAAACTCCTGAGGGTTTAAGATTTTTGAATACAGCTATAATTACTATGACTATTTGATTCTAAAGCTTTTACATTAAGCAAATATTAATTGAACACCCACAATAATCCAAGAACTCTTCTGGGTAATGAGTATAAAGTAATAAAAACATAAGTGAAAGTGAAAGTCACTCAGTCATGTCTGACTCTTTGTGACATCATGAGCTGTATAGTCCATGGAATTCTTTATGCCAGAATACTGGAGTAGGTAGCCTTTTCCTTCTCCAGGAGGTCATCCCAACCCAGGGATTGAACCCATGTTTCTCACATTGCAGGCAGATCCTTTACCAGCTGAACCATAAGGGAAGGCTAGAAACAGAGGATAACTTGAAAAAGTATAGAAAAGTGACCTAAGTTTTTGGAATCAGAGAAAGCTAGGCTTCAGGATGAACATGAGCTCGCCAGATGAGGAGCAAGGAAAAGGAAATTCCATATGCAAAAGAGTGGAGAGAGACATAACTTGTCAAATTTTAATTTAGTTAGCATGACTGAAAATAGTGAGATAAGGTAAAAGTGCAGTGAGCTAAGACTGCAAATACAGGCAAAGGCAAAAATGTGGTCTTGTTGGGCATGTTAAAGATTTTTAAGTGTTTATATTAAGTGTGTTGAGTTATTGAGTAACTCATGGGAAAATATAACATGGTAAACTTTAAATTTCAATTAGAACACTACCTATCAATATTTTTTAAAAAATGAAAAGTTAGATAGAGGGAAAAAAAGAGTCTGTGTAGGTAAAATTTAAATTTAAAATAACAGTTTTCCCTGTGGAAAATAAGGGAAAGAATATTAGTCCTTCTCTCTTCATCATCTACTCAATGGACATGAGTTTGAGCAAACTCCAGGAGATAGTGAAGGACAGGTAAGCCTGCCTGACTTTGGAGTTGCAAAGAGATGAACATGACAGTTACAGAACAACAGCCTTTTTCTTAAAGCATTTACATGAGAAAATTTGTAATTATAATTTCTTTGTCTATCTCTTTGAAATGAATGTAAACTTTTAAAAAGCTAAATAAACCTCTTACCATCTTTACTACCCCAAAATTATCTATCTCTTTTAAATGTTATCATCAGGAAAAATAAAGCCTTTATCTTCCAGTTCACCTGGGCAAGCAGGAGCCTAATCTCTGTAGATTCCCTGCTTGAAGTTGCAAAAGTACATCTTTCCTATGGATAAAGCCAATTCACTAACACAGATGATTGCTCAGATAGTCCATAGAATTTGTTGTTCAGCTGCTCAGTTGAGCCCAACTCTTTGTGTTTCTATGGACTGCAGCATGCCAAGCTTCTCTGTTCTTTACTATCTCCCAGAGTTTGCTCAAATTCATGTCCATTGAGTTGATGCCATCTAACCATCTCATTTTCTGTTGCTCCAGAGGATTTAGGATAAATTGTTTCTGACAAATGGTGCTGTGAAGTCCTCTCACTTGAGATCATATATATAATGGGTAGTATCTTCAGGCTGTATTAAAGGGCAGAATTTTTTTTGTCTCTTTGCAATCTCTTAATGCATTATCTCTGATACATATCACATTTCAATTCAAGGCATATTCAATAACCAACTTTTTTTTCCTCTTCCATATTTGTGAATAAGTTTTTTTGTTTTGGATTGGGAAAAGATTCTGGGTTTTTTGTCTTGTTTTTAAACTTTATTGCGAAGCAGTTGATTTATAGGAGATCTTGCTTTTAATTATCTTTTCCCAGCAACTGAACCCCACCAGATCATACCTGACAGGTATTGATTAATGTTATTTCCCTGGTGCTTCAGATGGTAAAGAGTCTGTGTGCAATACGGGAGACCTGGTTTCAATTCCTGGGTGGGGAAGATCCCCTGGAGGACAGCATGGCAACCCACTCCAGTATTCTAGCCTGGAGAATCCCCATGGACAGAGGAACCCGGTGGGCTACAGTCCATGGGGTCACAAAGAGTTGTACACGACTGAGCAACTAAGCACTCCTCCAGAAGATAAAAGTCTTCAAACACTCTCTTATTCTGCCTCAGTCTCTGCTGGTTGTTTTCTATGTTTGATACACCAATAGTCATTCATGATATCTTTTGGCTGAGCAATGTATCTATTTCAATACATCTTTTCTGTATTATGAATTATTTTTACAAACAAATCAATAAATTGATAAACAGGGAGTAATAAGTAAGTCATGTCTTTGCTTTCTAGCAGACATAATCTTCAATGCTGGATATCAGTGTCTGGGGCTTGGAGAATAGGTGTTGATAGTGTTGTAACTGTAAGTGGGGTCCTGCTGCTCACCAAAAAGTCAATAAAGAGGCCAGCTTGGTGGAAAGAAAAGTTTGCTTTGTTTTGGATGTTGGCAACCAGGAGGTAGGGCAGACTCCTGTCCAAAAGCCAACTCCTCCCCTCTGAAAATTAAGGAGCTAGAGATTTTATAGGTTAAAGGAAGGGCCTACCTGTAGGAACCGTACAGTTGGCTTTGACAGTCATTTTGACATTGGGCATCGGTGGTCTGACTAGCATCATTCTGATTCTTTTAAGTACAATTAATCTTCAGTTCCTGGGTTTCCCTGATGGCTCAGTTTTTAAGAATCTGCCTGCCATGCAGGAGATGCAGATTCCATTGCTAGGTTGGGAAAATCCGCTAGAAAAGGAAATGGCAGCCCACTTCAGTATTCTTGCCTGGGGAGTCTCACAGACAGAGAAGTCTGGTGAGCTACAGTCCATGGAGTTGCAGAAAAGCATCAGATACTGCTTAGTGACCAAACAAAAATGACAAGATCTTTAGTTCCAGGGTCAGTTGGTTTCCATTTCTTGAGGCCAGTTCTTAGAATTGTGGCATCCATGGTTACTGCCTGGTCATCACATAGCTAATTTCTCCACCTGGTGGGAGTTTCAGTAGCTTAAGACAGCTCACAGGATATGGCTCAGAATATTATCTGTATCCCCTGAGAAGGAAATAAGGGTCTGTGACTATGCTTAATGACTAAACTCATTATTTTGTCTCCTTTGACTGTTTTCCTTTGTTTTCACATGTTCTCACTTCTCTGTTTAAACTTCTTTGGCTAAAGCTTTTCCACAGCCAAAAGGCAGGCAGAGGACATGGGAGACAAGGATCATAGGGTTGTGCTCTGTTATACTGACATGATTCTGCTTGAAGAATATACTTTATTACCTCTCTCCTGCCCTCCCTTTTCCCTGTATTTCTAACCATGGTTCATTTACTCCTGAAAATAAACCTCTTTCTATTCAGTTCTCATCATATAAAAAACAAAATGCTCTGATTTCACTCACCATATAATTCTTTTGTCTGTTCTTTAGCTTCATATAAGTACAGTCATAAATATAAACTCATTTTTAACTAGATTATTTTGCCAAAATCATGTTTTTTTTTTTTAAGTTGAGGTATAAGTAACATTAAACATTATATTGGTTTCAGATGTTCAGCTAATGATTTGATATTTGTATGTGTTACAAAATGATCATCACAATATGTTTAGTTAATATCCATCACTATGCATAGTTGTATTTTTCCCCCATAACAAGAACTTACAATATCTACTCTCATAGGAACCTTCAACTATACAATATAGTATTAGTAACTCTATGGGCTCCCCAGGTGCACTGGTAAGTAATCTGATTACCAGTGAAGGAGATGCAAGAGATGTGGGTTCAATTGCTGAGTCAGGAAGATCCCCTGGCGTAAGATATGGCAAACTACACCAGTATTCATGCTTGGAAAATTCCATGGACAGAGAAGCCAAGAAGGCTACAGTCCATGGGGTCTCAAAGAATCAGACAAGACTGAACATATATGTATGCACACTCATTATTAACTATAGTCACTGTGCTGTATATTACAGTCCCAGGACTTATTTATTTTATGACTGGAAACTTTTACCATTTTCCTGCCTTCACAATGTTGTACATTCTCCACCTCCCACCAACCTGTCCTCTATGAGTTCAGAGGTTTTAGTGTTTTATATTTCACATACAGGTGATGAAACAAATTTTATATTTTAAGACAAGGCAAAAAAATCAAACATTAAATCCTTTTGGTGTGTTTGTTTGGGTCTCCTCCTTCCCTCTGTAATGTGCAGTGCACATTTGCATTACAGATTAACCAGAGCTCCTGAAGATGGGAGTGCCTGCTCAACATAAACATCATTTTTTTTCTTTCTTTTCATGATAGCAATGTAACTCCTCAAACAAATAAAAATTTTTCCCAGTTCTGTACATTGTCATGGTGTCTTGCTGCTGGCTCTGCACATGTCTTACCTAGACTACACAGCCTTGGTGAATTTACCATAAAATACTGTTTTGCCATTCTGATGTACAGTCCTTGGTCTCAAAAATGTATATGACTGTGCTTAACACTTCTAACAGGTGGAACAGTTCTCAGAACTTTCTCAGAATCTGCTTCCCAGGTCATAACCCTCAGTTTGGCTCAAATATCAATAAAATTTATTTTCTTAACTTTATTGCTAATTAAATTGTTATCAATGTAAGCAAAATAAAAAACTAACAAGTGTTGGTAAAGATAAGGGAAAAAATGGAACCCTTATGAACTATGGGTGTGAATATAAATTGATCCTGGAATACAAGGTAGAGGATCCTCTAAAAATTAAAAAATAGATCTATCATATGATCTAACAATTCTACACCTGGGTATGTATCTGAAGGAAACAGAAACACTCACATGAAATGCACCTTTATTTTTCTTGCAGCATTATTTACAGTAGGCAAGGCATAGAAACAACATATGTCCTTTATTGGATAAATGGATTAAGAAAATATAAAATAGAACAGAATATTATTCAGTCTTAAAAAAGAAGGAAATCTTGCCTTTTGCAACAACATGGATGAAACTTGAAGGCATTATGCTAAGTGAAATGAGTCAAAGACAAATACACTATGAGCTTACCTGTACATAGAATCTGAAACAATAATGTTTTTGAGATCCACCCATGTGCTGTATTTATTAGTTTCTTCTGTTTTTATTGCTAAGAAATATACAATTGTATGAATACAATTTAATTGAAATTGATAGGTGTTTGGGTTATTTACAGTTTGAGGTGCTTATTAAAAAGAACATTTTTGTACAAGTATTATTGTAGGAATGTTTTTATATGTTTTGTGCAAATATATAGAAGTGGAAATTTTGGGTCATAGAGTAGTTGGACTTTAAATTTATACAAAATTTCCAAATAATTTTACCAAAAAATGTATTACTGTACACTGTCCCTAGTAAAGTAGAGGAGTTCCATATATATGCGTCACAATATTTGATATTGTTAAACACAGGCTAGTGGATATGAAACCATCTCATTATGGTTTTAATTTACATTGTATGGATAATGATGCTGCTGAGTTCTTTTTCATATTCTTAATGACTATAAAAATATCAGTTTAAATAAACATTTTTTATTGGATTATCTATTACTGACTTTTAATTAGTTTTATATATTCTAAAAATTAATATATTATATGCATAGAAAATGTTTCACTATCTATATTTACCTTAATCAAGTTCTTAGTAGTGTATTTTCATGAGTGAACATTTATTTAAATAATTCTAATTTAGCACTGCTTATTCAGTTAGTTTTGTCTATAAAATCTTTGCTTACCCCAACGTTGTGCAGGCTTTCTCCCATATTTATGTCTGCTAAGTCACTTCAGTAGTGTCCAACTCTTGGGAATCCTATGGACTCTAGCCCCCCACCCCTGGCTCCTCTGTCCATGGAATTGTACAAGTAAGAACACTAAAGTGGGTTGCCATACCCTCTTCCAGAGGATCTTCCACACTCAGGGACTGAACTCGAGTGTCTTCTGTCTCCTGCACTGGCGGGCAGGTTCTTTACCACTAGCTCTACCTGAAAAGCCGTCTCTTATATGCTAA
>SJYC01016855.1:0-11996 GCA_006408675.1 Madoqua kirkii
GCTGCAGTGATAAAAATTGTCAATTAGTTCAAATTAAACATTAAATATATATTTTAACTGTTTATCTACACATTTTTCCAGTTACATAGAGGAATGATGAAGTCTCCAATTGTTAATATGAGTCAAATATGTTGGATTTGCTTTTTGTATTTTTAGCAAAAATGACAGAATGATCTCTGTTCATTTCCAAGGCAAACCATTCAATATCACAGTAATCTAAGTCTATGCCCCAACCAGTTATGCTGAAGAAGCTGAAGCTGAACAGTTCTATGAAGACCTACAAGACCTTTTAAAAATAACACCCCAAAGAGATGTCCTTTTCATTGTAGGGGACTGGAATGCAAAAGTAGGAAATCAAGAAACACCTGGAGTAACAGGCAAATTTGGCCTGTGAATATGGAATGAAACAGGTCAAAGGCTAACAGAGTTTAACCAAGAGAACACACTGGTCATAGCAAACACCCTCTTCCAAAAAATCAAGATGGACATCACCAGATGGTCAACATTGAAATCAGATTGATTATATTCTATGCAGCCAAAGATGGACAAGCTCTATACAGTCAACAAAAACAAGACCAGAAGCTGACTGTGGCTCAGATCATGAGCTCCTTATTAAGAAATTCAGACTTAAATTGAAGAAAGTAGGTAAAACCACTATACCATTCAGGTATGACTTAAATCAAATCCCTTATAATTATGTAGTGGAAGGGACAGAGGTTCATGAGACTGTACAGGAGATATGTCTCAAGACCATCCCCATGGAAGAGAAATGCAAAAAGAAAATGGCTGTCTGAGGAGGCCTTACAAAAAGCTGTGAAAAGAAGAAAGGTGAAAAGGAAAGGAGAAAAGGAAAGATATAAGCATCTGAATGCAGGTTTTCAAAGAATAGCAAAGAGATAAGAAAGTCTTCCTCAGCGATCAATGCAAAGAAATAGAGGAAAATAACAGAATGGGAAAGACTAGAGATCTCTTCAAAAAAATTAGATACCAAGGGAAATTTTCATGCAAAGATGGGCCCAATAAAGGACAAAAATGGTATGGACCTAACAGAAGCAGAAGATATTAAGAGGTGGTAAGAATACACAAAGAACTGTACAAAAAATATCGCACGACCAAGATAGTCACGATGGTATGATCACTCACCTAGAGCCAGATATCCTGAAATGTGAAATCAAGTGGGCCTTAGAAAACATCACTATGAACAGAGCTAGTGGATGTGATGGAATTCAAGGTGAGCTGTTTCAAATTCTGAAAGATGATGACGTGAAAGTACTGCATTCAATATGCCAGTAAATTTGGAAAACTCAGCAGTGGCCACAGGACTGGAACAGATTAGTTTTCATTCCAGTCCCAAAGAAAGGCAATGCCAAAGAATGCTCAAAGTACTGCACAATTGCATGTATCTCATGCTGTAGTAAAATATTGCTCAAAATTCTCCAAGCCAGGCTTCAGCTATATGTGAACCATGAACTTCCTGATGTTCAAGCTGGTTTTATAAAAGGCAGAGGAATCAGAGATCAAATTGCCAACATCTGCTGGATCATGGAAAAAGCAAGAGAGTTCCAGAAAAACATCTATTTCTGCTTTATTGACTATGCCAAAACCTTTGACTGTGTGGATCACAATAAACTGTGGAAAATTCCTCAAGAGATGGGAACCCAGACCACCTGACCTGCCTCTTAAGAAATCTGTATGCAGGTCAGAAAATAACAGTTAGAACTTGACATGGAGCAACAGACTGGTTCCAAATAAGAAAAGTACTATGTCAAGGCTGTATATTATAACCCTGATTACTTAACTTATATGCAGAGTACATCATGAGAAACACTGGGCTGGAGGTATCACAAGCTGGAACCAAGGTTGCCGGGAGAAATATCAATAGCCTCAGATATGCAGATGACACCACCCTCATATATACAGAAATTGAAGAAGAACGAAAGAGTCTCTTGATGAAAGTGAAAGAGGAGAGTGAAAAACTTGGCTTAAAGATCAACATTCAGAAAACAAAGATCATGGCATCTGGTCCCATCACTTCATGGCAAATAGATGAGGAAACAGTGGCTGACTTTATTTTTCTGGGTTTCAAAATCACTGCAGATGATGATTGCAGCCATGAAATTAAGACGCTTATTCCTTGGAAGAAAAGTTATGACCAAGTTTAAGAGCATATTCAAAAGCAGAGACATTACTTTGCCAACAAAGGTCCATCTAGTCAAGGCTATGGTTCTTCCAGTGGTCATGTATGGATGTTAGAGTTGGATTATAAAGAAAGCTGATCACAGAAGAACTGATACTTTTGAACTATGGTGTTGAACTCTTGAGAGTCCCTTGGACTGCAAGGAGATCCAACCAGCCCATCCTAAAGGAGCTCAGTCCTGGGTGTTCATTGGAAGGACTGATATTGAAGCTGAAACTCCAATACTTTGGCCACCTAATGTGAAGAGCTGACTCATTGGAAAAGACCCTGATGCTCGGAAAGATTGAGGGCAGGAGGAGAAGGGGATTACAGATCATGAGATGGTTGGATGGCCTTACCAAATCAATGGACATGGGTTTGGGTGGACTCCAGGGGTTGGTGATGGACAGGGGGGCCTGGCGTGCTGCAATATATGGGGTTTCAAAGAGTCAGACACAACTGAGCAACTGAACTGAACTGAATCAATTTCCATCTCTTCTACCATGATATTTCACATACATGTAATTATTGATATGGTTTTATTCAAATTTAAACTATTACTATACTATTTTTTTAATTGAAAAATAATGCAATGCTTAGTCCCTTAGACCTTCACTATTTCCACCAGTGTTGTCTCCTCATCTTTCTACTCTATGAGGAGGTTCCAACAGTGGCCTTTCCACATTTTAACAACAGAAGTAGCAAAGGTCTCAATGGAGTTACCACTAGAAAGAAGGTCACCAAATCAAAAAACAACTGCATTAGAATTTGTGTGAATAAGAATTCTTTGAGTGAGGCTGAGCCTTGGGGTTTGTTCTTATAACAGCAGTATTATTTTCCCTAGCACATTACTAACCATATTATAAACCCACTTACTTTAAAAATATTATTCCCTTTGCAGTGAACCTAAAGTGTTCCTTTACTATTCCCAGCTAGCTTACACCTTCACCCATCGCCATACGCCCAAAGGCCTATTTTCTCTTTGTCTTCAAAATGTACTTCAAGGTGTGTTTTTAATTTATTTCCTTAAATGTAATGCAGAGTTGAATTTTTAAAATTTTCAAGAGTTCTAATCATTTGGAAGCAATGTTTTCACAACTACTCCATATAATAGTAGTATTTTAAAGTGGTGTAAGGTGCAAATACTGTGGTCTTATGTTGAAGATTGCTTCTAACTTCTATTTACATATAGTATAATTATTACTCTATTTTAAAAATTTCTTACAAATGTAAAAAAATAAGTGAAGCTTATAAGATATTTCAAAAAATGTCCTCACTATATTCTTCATTCCTTGATAACTCCATCTGTCTGAAAATTATATCTAATCTCTTTTACAAATACAGAGCGTAGTTGTTCAGATTTCCCTGTACTCACACTTCTGTAAAGTAATAAGGTCATCTTTCAGAATACTCTGCCATAAAACATTTTCCTGCTGTTTGAGTAGCCACAAAAATATATGTATTAAAATATAAGAGAAAATAATAAATGTTCTACCTGTTAAGATCCTTAATTTGAAGTAAAGCTAATGAAGATTCAACTTGCCTTCTGTCATTTAATGCCTGTGTAATTTAAGAGAATTTGTTAATTTTGGGTTTCTCACTTGTATAGCAGAAATAAAAATAAAACAATTATTTGTGTGAGGTTATATAAATATGATAATCTAAAATATTTATATAATTCCTAGAATATATAAATATATCAATAATTATTAATTATTATCAATAATTATTAATAATATATCAATATATTTATTAATATATAAATTAATGATTATTGTGATTATATCTTATGAATTTTTCAATTTGCATAAAAATATGTAATTGAAACTAGCTGTCAATTGAACAAGAGCTCAGATTCTCTTTTCCCCAGCACAAGGGAAAAACAATCTTTTACAATGAGTATGAAGTCTCTATCATTTCTAAATAGCCTTGAGGCCAATAATGTAACACAAAATAAAAATATTAAAATATGTGCAATGGATTAATTACATGGGTTGAATTTATTGTGGATACATAAATAGCTCTGCCTTTCAGTTGGTTATCTCAGGTCACCCTTTTCCACTCCTGTGATGTCATCTTGGGCAGATATTAAGTTTTCTGGCCAGTCTGAGGTATTGCAAAACTTTCTCTAGCACAAAGTTAAACTCTAGTCTCACCATGATTTATATTTTTCCTTCCTCAAGTCAGATAACAAATTTGATACTAGCAGTATCTGAATAGGTATATATTCACTATAATTCTCTCCATCTGCTGGCTTTTACAGAGTTCATTGAGTGGGAGGGAAACAATAAAAGAGGTATGGTTTCCCTGGTGGCTCAGATGGTAAAGAATCTGCCTGCAATGCAGGAGACCCAGTTCCATCCCAGGATCAGAAAGATCCCCTGGAGAAGGGAATGGCGACCTACTCCAGTATTCTTGCCTGGAGAATCTCATGGACAGCGGAGCCTGGCAGGCTCTGTGGGGTCAAAAAGAGTCTGATAGGACTGAGAAATTAACACTTTCCTGATACATAGAATAGCAGTCTCCTAAAGATGCCCACACTCAAATTCTCAGATCTTAAAACAGTAAGTCTTACATGACAAAAGGTATTTTGCAGATATGACTAAGGTGACAGACTTTGAAATGAGATTGTCCTGGAATGTGTGAGTGGACCCAATCTGATCTAGTGAGTCAAATAAGCAGAGAAACTTTCTCATCTGTGATCAGAGATGCCCTGAAAGAACAAGGTCAGAGAAACAATATGAGGATTTTATGCTCAGTTTCTCGTTCTGAGATGCAAGCATTATGTGAGAAGGTTGCACAAAGTCTTCTAGGAGAAATAGGCTGCCTCCCACTGACTCCAGGTAAGGAATCAGAGACCTCAGATTGCTGAACAGAACTGAATTATGCTAATGTGTAAATGACCAAGAAGGTAGATTCTCTTCTAGCCTCCAGGATAGTCTGTTGACACCTCAATTTCAATCTGGTGATATTCATAAGGATTCCTGATCTGGATAACTGTAGGAGCATAAATATGTGTCAAGTCACAGAATATGAAATAATTGTTACAGAAGCAATAGAAAACAAAGGGTAATGAATATAGTTCATGCTCTTTATAATTCTCTGTACAGCGAGCATCCAAATTCTGGATTGCCTGGGGATGCCTTTGTGAGTTTTCAGAGCCCTTAGTGGTGGTCTGTGCTTCAGAGCTCCCTAACATGCTGCAGCATTAGGCAGAAACTTCTTGACTACAGTCCTTTGACTCATTCCAGAGTAGTCTACTGGATTTATAGGGCCCCTAACCCTTGTTGGCCACTTTCTTGAGAACTCTCATCAAAATTACTTGAACCTGGGTATTTCCTAATAAAGCCATGTTATCTACAGGAAATTCTGAACTGCTCAGCCCTTCATAAACCAGGGGTAGAGAGATTGCCTGAGCTCCAGGGTTGCACTCTTGCTTTTCCACGTGGGAATAGTTGGTGTCACATAAAAGTGAGGAACAAGGTGGATAAAAGAAATATCAAGATGGGTAGCTCTTATACACTTACAAAATCCATGGTTCCCTTTCCTGAAAAACTCTACTCTTATGCAGGCTAGTTTCAGGGGATTAGAGTGGGTACTGCTCACTAATATGAGTTTGCATCTTATATTAACTTAGAAACACCTTTATCTTTACATTCAATGCCCATATATATATATATACATACATATATATACAGTTGTTGTTTATTCGCTAAGGTGTGTCTGACTCTTTGTGACCGCATGGACCATATATAACCTGTCAGGTTCCTCTTTCCATGGGATTTTCCAGGCAAGAATACTGTGTTTCCTTTATCTCCTGCATTGGCAGAGAGATTCTTTATCCCTGAGCCACCTAGAAAGTGTGTATGTGTATATATATATATATATATATATATATATGAAGGCAATGGCATCCCACTCCAGTACTCTTGCCTGGAAAATCCCATGGACAGAGGAGCCTGGTAGGCTTCAGTCCATGGGGTTGTGAAGAGTCAGACACGACTGAGCGATTTCACTTTAGCTTTTTAGTTTCATGCATTGGAGAAGGAAATGGCAACCCACTCCAGTGTTCTTGCTGGGAGAATCCCGGGGATGGGGGAGCCAGGTGGACTACCACCTGTGGAGTCGCACAGAGTAAGACATGATTGAAGCGACTTAGCAGCATATATATATATATATGTGTATGTGTGTGTGTGTGTGTATCTGCATTTAACTTCAGTATATTAATATATATTTTGCATATTTTAAAGCTAAAATTAAATTAGATATAGCTATCTGATTCCTTTTTTTTTTTTTGTATTCACCTTAGTTTTCTCAATGGCTACACAGGCTAGGCGTAGATGCTGCCACTGAACACTGGCAGTGAAACACTAATATGAAACCCAGTTCTCTCCCTGGCATCTTATTCTGCAAGCCCTTCCTCTAGTTAACAAAAACAAGAATATCTACTCCAGAGGCTTTCCCTAGGTTCAGAGATGGGATACTAAAAATTGTCAGGTGTCTCCAGGGACAACACAGACTTACTGAAGGAGGAGTTAGAAAATCAAAACCATAGTTGGCTCCTTGAAGCAGAGCCATATGAATGCAAGCACCATTGGAAACTGTCAAGCAATTTTCACATTTTCATTAACAGAAAAAATTCTCAATTTGTAGGGAAAAGCCTTTCCAGGAAGCTGGAAAGAATGAAAAGAACATGGATTATATGATCAAAGTGATAGGAGCTACTGTTATAGGCTTAGACAAATCTTTTTGTCCATGATACTCCTGGCTTGTATACCATATTACAGGAAATGGAAAAAGAGTCACTCTAAAAGCTGAATCCTGGTTTCCATCAATTTTTCCCATGAGCTTTTCTGTTTGGCATAAATGAGAGAACCCACATAAATATTATTCATGCCTTTTTATTATAAAAATTGAATTGTTAATCTATTTTTTCATTATCTACTACTACAAGATGACTACAATGGAACTCAGTAATACAATTTTCAAAGACCGTAATAAACTTGTCGCATGAATGGATGATGTAAAAAATCCATTTCATTGGCTTTAAGATGTTCATAGGTTTCTTGTCTAGGAAGAAACCAATATTAGCCCTGCTGGGAATCAAACTCCCTACTTGAAAGAACAGCAGAAACAGTGGTAAAAACTGTGGAAAGACTGAACATGAAAGGGAAAGATTTAGAGAATCAGTCAACAGGAAACTGTCCAACATTCTCTCCCTGAAGAGAAACCAGCATATAAACCTGTTGTCTTTATTGCCTAGCTTGGAGCAGCACTCTCAGTGGGTTGAAACTTTGTTTACTTTTTTGATTCTTTCCATCTTTCTACCTGCAGCTAATTCCTGGCAGGATGCCATCAGGGTATTTAAACACTTAGATCTCTGCCAGAAAAGAAAGAGCAGTTGACTGTGTTGAAATAAATATTATTAAAACATCTTTCATGTGAAACAAGCCTAGAAACATGCAGAGAAGAAGAATAAGTAATTTGGAAGAAAAAAATGACAAATTTTCAAGGTTCTATAATTTTTAGTCCTTAAGAATAACTAAATAATGTCGATATAATTAGGGTTATGTTAGGCTAAATTTGAATAATGGAGTATTAAGGCTTTAAGCATCATGGAAAAAATCATGAAATAGTTTTTTTTATTCTTTTGCTAGTTTTCTACAGAATAATTAAGATATGTTAAAACAGTCCTTCATGTGTGTGTGTGTGTGTGTGTGTGTGTGTATAAACGTACACATATATATGGAAATGAGGTATTGTTACTCTAAGAAAGCCACACCTATTGCCTTATATGAACCTGTGCTATTGTTCTACTATAATAAAATTTAAAAATTATTCACACTGCACTTCAATATCCAAAAACATTAAGAATTTGCTTCTTCTTCTTTTTTCTATTCTATGCTGCAAATAATTTTTGTGGCAGCACCACTCCAGACAACTCCTTGCTGGCGTAGTGGAACTTCTACAATTAGCAATTCACTATGTCTGAAGTCTTTTCAGTTTAAAAAATGTATCCTTTCAGTTTAAACAATATTTTTCATATAAATGGTAGACATTTTCAACTCTTTCAGATCTTGCAAGTATTTGGTCTAAGTTATATACTGCTCCCTCTTACAGTATTAAACTAATGTTTAATCTTAATGTCTATATTTGTTCCTTTTGTTCACAGAGCAACACATTAGTCTCTGATCTGGCTTTACAAAAAGAGCTTTCCTTCTTCTTTCAGGAACATTGTCTTGTAAGGAATCAAAAAAGTCACAACCAATCAATGATATCTTATTCTAGGTGATATATATCTTCTTTTCTTGAGTTCACTCTTGAAGAAAGACACAAGCAATTGATTTAAGGGCAGAGCTGAGGTAATTTAAATTTATCAGCTAAATGCAGTGCCTGCATGCTCACTCTGTCGTGGCTGACTCCTTGTGACCCCATGGACTGTAGCCTGCCAGCCTCCTCTGTCCATGGAATTTTCCAGGAAAGAATACTGGAGGGGGGTTGCAACTTCCTTTTCTAGGGGATCTTCATAAGCCAGGGATCGAACCCAAATCTCCTGTATCTCCTGCATTGACAGGTGGATTCTTGACCACTGAGCCACTGAGAAGCCTTTTCAATGTAGTAAATTTCATTGTAATTCTCTTGTTCTCATCCTGAACAAAAGGAAATAGAAACATTGTTATGTTTAAAACATATTCTTCTATTCTATCCCAGAAAGTGGGAAGGTGTTACAAGTGGTACATAATACAGCCTATATAACACTACGGAAAAAAAGAGCATTTAAATTCAATTATTTTTATGGTACCTCAGAAAAGATCTATTTCAGGTGGGGTCTTAATAGCTATTAAGGAAAAATATATGTCTAGTAGATGAACACAAATAATATAGCCACTGGAGTTCTTCAGTTCAGTTCAGTTCTGTTCAGTCGCTCAGTCGTGTCCGACTCTTTGCGACCCCAAGAATCGCAGCACGCCAGGCCTCCCTGTTCATCACCATCTCTCGGAGTTCACTCAGACTCAAATCCATCGAGTCTGTGATGCCATTCAGCCATCTCATCCTCGGTTGTCCCCTTCTCCTCCTGCCCCCAATCCCTTCCAGCTTCAGAGACTTTTCCAATGAGTCAACTCTTTGCATAAGGCAGCCAAAGAACTGAAGTTTCAGCTTTAGCATCATTCCTTCCAAAGAAATTCCAGGTTTGATCTCCTTCAGAATGGACTGGTTGGATCTCCTTGCTGTCCAAGGGACTCTCAAGAGTCTTCTCCAACACCACATGTCAAAAGCATCAGTTCTTCGCCGCTCAGCCTTCTTCACAGTCCAACTCTCACATCCATACATGACCACAGGAAAAACCAAAGCATTGACTAGATGGACCTTAGTCGGCAAAGTAATGTCTCTGCTTTTGAATATGCTATCTAGGTTGGTCATAACTTTTCTTCCAAGGAGTAAGCGTCTCTTAATTTCATGGCTGCAGTCACCATCTTCAGTGATTTGGGAGCCCCCAAAAATAAAGTCTGACACTGTTTTCCACTGGAGTACTTATCCACCTTTTAATCATTTTCTGAAGTTTGGTATTTCAGGTTCCTATGCAATATTACTCTTAACAGTGCTGGACCTTGCTTCTATCACCAGTCAAATCCACAACTGGCTTTGGCTCCATCCCTTCATTCTTTCTGGAGTTATTTCTTCACTGATCTCCATTATCATATTGGGCACTTACCGAACTGGGGAGTTCCTCTTTCAGTATCCTATCATTTTGCCTTTATATACTGTTCATGGGGTTCTCAAGGCAAGAATACTGAAGTGGTTTTTCATTCCCTTCTCCAGTGGAGAGTTCCAAAAAAACATCTATTTCTGCTTTATTGACTATGCCAAAGCCTCTGACTATGTGGATCACAATAAACTGTGGAAAATTCTGAAAGAGATGGGAATACAAGACCACCTGTCCTGCCTCTTGAGCAACCTATATGCAGGTCAGGAAGCAACACTTAGAACTGGACATGGAACAACAGACTGGCTCCAAACAGGAAAAGAACTATGCAAAGGCTATATATTGTCACCCTGCTTATTTAACTTATATGCAGAGTACATCATGAGAAACTCAGCTGGAAGAAGCACAAACTGGAATCAAGATTGCTGAGAGAAATGTCAATAAGCTCAGATATGCAGATGACACCACCTTTATGGAAGAAAGTGAGGAAGAACTAAAAAGCTTCTTGATGAAAGTGAAAGAGGAGAGTGAAAAAGTTGGCTTAAAGCTCACCATTCAGAAAACGAAGATTATGGCATCTTGTCCCACCACTTTATGGCAAATAGATGGGGAAGCAATGGAAACAGTGTCAGACTTTATTTTTTGGGGGGGAGGGGGGCTCCAAAATCACTGCAGATGGTGATTGCAGCCATGAAATTAAAAGACGCACACTCCTTGGAAGAAAAGTTGTGACTAATCTAGATAGCATATTCAAAAGCAGAGACATTACTTTGCCAACAAATGTCTGTCTAGTCAAGGCTATGGTTTTTCCAGTAGTCGTGTATGGATGTGAGAGTTGGACTGTGAAGAAAGTTAAGTGCCAAAGAATTGATGCTTTTGAATTATGGTGTTTGAGAAGACTATTGAGAGTCCCTTGGACTGCAAGGAGATCCAACCAGTCCATTCTGAAGGAGATCAGCCCTGGGTGTTCTTTGGAAGGAATGATGCTGAAGCTGAAACTCCAGTACTTTGGCCACCTCCTGCGAAGAGGTGACTCATTGGAAAAGACTCTGATGCTGGGAGGGATTGGGGGCAGGAGGAGAAGGGGACTACCGAGGATGAGATGGCTGGATGGTATCACTGACTCAATGGACGTGAGTTTGAGTTAACTCCAGGTGTTGTTGATGGACAGGGAGGCCTGGCGTGCTGCAGTTCATGAGTCTGCAAAGATTTGGACACGACTGAGTGGCTGAACTGAACTGAATGTTATATATATATATATATTTATAACAATAAAAACTGTATTAAAATCAATCAGACATTTCTTAATTAAATGTAAAGTCAATGTTTATGAATAAATATTATACATATTATAATTCTAATATGCATATATAGTCAGTTCCAGACTTGATAATCAGAAACTGATTATATTGAGAAAATGTCTTGATTATTACATTTTCTCATACATGAATTCAGTAGAGGTTTCTTTCCAAATTTCTCCTTGATAGGAATAGCTCTTGTAGCTGGGTCATTTGAGATGGCTTGTTATATCTCCTAAGGACATCAAGGTTTAATGCCACCTCTTTCATTTCCTCAGAAGTATTTCAAGGATATGCATGGTTCCCTCAGTGTAATGATCTGGGACAATGGGAATGTGCACATCCTCTTTTGTGGCTGCCTGCAAATGAGACATTCATGAGCATTTTGATATTCATGAGTAAAATGAGCCACCACCGTCTCCCTTCTTACAGAAAGCTTCTATGTATAAATAGAGTCAATTCAGACATGTGTTTTAATATACTGTATACGTGTCCTGAATCACTTTAAAAGGTGAATGCCAAGCAGAATAATTTCTTAGCATTTTATCTTAATCAAGATTTATTGATTTTTTTCTACTTTAAAGCATGTTAATGGCTTACTGTCAATATACCAATGAATCTGATATTGCCAGCTACCATTATCCTATGAAAGAAATATAGATTAGGAAATAATCATAGGATTGCTTTTTATTACACTTTACAAAAAAATAAACTAAATTAATCAGAAATAGCTTTGAGGTTAAAAAAATCTGATGCATATGGTAATATAATATCATGGTTTATGTTTGTCTGTTTTTACAATAAAACTGGAACTAAT